>JARHVA010006921.1:510000-800348 GCA_037957365.1 Torreya grandis | reverse complement strand
AAATTGTATGCATTCTCTCAACCCTAAAAACATCTTTCTCCTTAGTAAATATCTTTCATTATGTAATATTTCTTAATTTTGAATCATTACCTTGTTTGGTATATGCTCTTGTGCTCATTTAGCTTGATTGCTTTGATTAAAGTGGCTTTCCCTCATTCATTCACATGCTAGACATAGTTTCATTTAGATAAAGACATTAGCTTAGGTTTTTTAAATTGTATTATCTCCCTATCTCCCTCTCTCTATTGAAAATGTCATTTCCTTTCTGAAATCATATTTTAATTCATATGATTTCATGTTTCTTAAATGAATGTCATGTTTGGTAGTGTTATCTTGTTCAAATAGCTTACTTTCTCATTCTTTATACATTAAATGTTATCCCCTTATTACTTGTTGTATTGTGGTTATACCCATTAGAGATACCTACATCCTTTATGTGCTTGATCATGCTATCCCTTAACTTGGTTTATAAGTCTACCTATATTTTGGTGTAATCCAGAAAATTAGATAGCCTCTATAGGTCATAAGGATCTTGTGGCATCCCTGAGCCTTTTAACCTTCTAGGTGTTTGCTTAAGTACCCAATATACCCCCTTGCCAAACACTAGTGGATCCATTCAAATTTTTGGAGCTACAAAAATAATGATAGTTCTCCCAGTATGGACATCTCAAACTCCTTCATCACATATATAAAGGCCTTAGTCATATTCTCACTTTTTCCACCAAATATGATGTCATCCACAAAGAAAACTATTATCAACTGATGGTGATCTTCTATCTTTATGTATAGATTACTATCTACAACTGCTCTTTTAAATCCTTGATCCAATAAACACCTATCCAATCTAGTATACCAAGCTCGAGGAGCTTTTTTTAGACCATAAAGATTCTTTTTCAATCTACAAACATAGTCTTTATTACCTGATAGTGAGAAACCTTCAAGTTTCTCTATGCACACTTCCTCTTCCAAGTTTCCATTTAAAAAAGCTGACTTGACCTCCATCTGATACACCTTGAATATTTTGAATCATGTCTATGCTAGAAACAATATAATAGCCTCTAATCTTGATACTGGAGTAAAGGTCTCCTTAAAATATACCCTTGTTATAACAATCTAGCCTTGTTCCTAGTGACTTCTCCATATCCATTTAACTTGTTCCTAAACACCCATTTTGTATCAATGACATTCTTGTCTTTAGGCTTAGCAACTAGTTCCCAAGTCTCACTCTTTTCTATTTGGTCTAACTCCTCATTCATAACACCTATCCAAAACTTGTTTTCTTGCTTCTACAAGATTCTTAGGTTCAATCTTAGACAATAGATAAACATTATCCTAATTTAGGTTACTTACCGGTCTTCTCCTTATTTACATATATGTATCCTTGTTGCTAATGATTTGTGATTCAAGATGGTTTCTCTAAATTTGTCTCAAAGGACCTTTTGAATCTTTTCTTTCTAAAACTTCTTCCTCACCAATCTATATTGTTTCCTCTTCATTGTTAAAGTCCATATTCTATGATGTATCCTTTGACTATGAGTGTGATTTCTTACAACTTGTCTCATCAATCTTCACATTAGTGCTTTCCACTATCTTATGTAACCTCTTATTATAACATCTATAGGCTGAGATCATTGATGATTATCCCAAGAATATACCTTCATCAGACCTAGAATCAAACTTAGCTAAGTCTTCCTCATCTCTTTTGATGAAAAATTTGCTTCCAAACACTCTAAAGTGTTCCACATTAGTAGGTCTACCTTTCTATAGTTGATAAGGAGTCTTATTTAAATTAGTCCTTATATGTCCTCTATTAAAAATGTAGACTTTGGTGCTCACTTCCTCTCTCCAGTATCCATCAGTTAACCTTAACTCATTTATCATAGTTCTTTCCATCTCTTGAACTATCATATTCTTTCTTTCTTTTTTCTCTACCAAGCAAGATTTTATTCATTTCTATTCTATATCTCCAAATAAGAATAAACTACCTTGTATATATATTAGACACATGGTCACACACCACTTGGTCAGCCACACACCTTAAACCTCTTAGGTCAAACATACACTATATCTTATAACATATTATGAACATGATTCAAAAATACTTTAAACCCCTTTTGGTCTGTAACAACTCAATTAGGCCTCATTTCTCTTTTAGGTTGCATGGAGACCTAATTGCATTAGGTTTATCCTATTAGTGCCAAAACATGATCCTATTGAGCCCAAATGGCTCTCTCCAACAATAAAAAACCCTTTAATAACTTAGAAAATTACCTTTACTTACCTCCTCCATGATTGGTTAGACTTGTATCTTCCTTTCATACCTTCAAATCTCCTTTAGGATAAAATGCCCTATTAGGCCTATGTACCTCAAAAGTATGTCTTATAAAAATGAAGCTTAAACACACTTAAGATACTAAAATATAAAAAATGAAAAACATATACAAGTTATCCATGACCTTAGGGTCATCATCAAATTCTTGGAACACTTTCACTCAGGAGATAAAGGTTCAAGAACATCTATGTAGCTCACTCACTTAGAACTGCCAATTTACCTCAAAAACTAATCATGATAAATTAGACCTCAAACACCTATGTAGACACTTGTCATGAATCTTGATGCATTTATATTGTCTTATGATATCTTCAAACCATCCTCAGATAGAAAATTCATATGGTCTAATGCCAAATATTGGTCTTGTAGACCAATTTCTTGACCTTATATCACATAGTCTTATATGAACCAGATAGGTCATTTTATGAGAAAAAAATTCACTAAATATACTAACTTATGAATCTTATAAAACCATGATCATGACATAAAATTCATAAATAAATCCTTCATTCACTTTTTTACATCAATATATCATGCATAGACACTCAAAACTATATTTTCATCTCTACCTAGATTTTACACTATTTGCACCATTAGGTTTGTCTATGACTGGCTAACTTGGACGACTAAATTAGAAAATTTGAAGGATATAAACTATCCATAAATCATCATGGACATGTAAAATTACTCTATCAATTCTTCTACCATCCATTTTATTTTCTTGACCAATGTAACTTTTGAGAGATACAACTTTTTGACAAATAACCTTGTATATGTACATTTTATTTATCATTTGACTAACCACCACCACCTAGAGGTACCTGGGAGAGTTGAATACATGATCCAATAGTTTATCTAGACATTTGAATCCATATTAAGCTGATTTGAACAAGATCTTTCACATCATATCCTTATTAGGATTTTAGGGAGGTTTAACATAGGTTTGGGTGTTAACGATTGTTCATAAAGGACTGCCCTTTGAATCCAAAACCAATGATTGGATATCTTATATAGGACCCTTACCCATCTCTCTTTAATATATTATACTTCCATGTAGAGGTTACATGTGCCAATGAATGTCTGAAAGTGCTTTTCAGGTCATGAGACCTCATTTTATGAACTCAAGAAGACCTAAAACACTGATTCATGCACTTTCCTTCAAACCATGACCTCAAAATTTATGAACATACATAAATTTTTTTATCTCACCTATGTCCATGCTCACATATGCATACTTTCCTTAATATCTTATCTTCATACCTCATTAGGCTAGGTAGGGACTAAGAGAAGTCTAGGTGTAAGTTTAGTCTGAAGGTCCTACCCCTATAGGCTCACCCTAAAACTCTCATGAATGATTTAATGCCTCACATGCTTGCTTAAAGAGTGCCATAAAACCTTCACATGCCTATGTTCATTAATTTTCATGCACATGCCTCTTCATGTCATGACTAGGCTTCCTATGCACTTTGACTTCAATGACATGTACCTTCATGCAAACATAAGACACTAGTTGACTTAAAATTATCTCTTTCTCTTTCTCTTATGACATTGCTCTTTCATGACAACACTCTCTCAATACATTTGTCACATCACACACTACCAACTAGGATTAGTCACCTTTGACATCAACCTTACAAGATGCACCTTTGATATCAATGTCAATACTCAACACACAGCTCCAATGTAGCACAACAAAGATAAATACAAGGTAAATAAGATTAAATGAGCTGAAATGATCACATATTGAATGTTTGTAAAAATTTATGCCCAGATTATGACTGTGTGCTATTATGTATAGAATGTGAGTTTATTTAGTAAACTCATTATTTCTTAAGTTTGACCTAGGTAGGGCCATCATTAAGCACATTGGTAAATCAATTTAGCTATGATAGATGAGACTAACCTAAACTCTTTAATGTTGCTTCATTGTTATGTGTTTCACTTTATTATATGTTCAATTTCCTATTTATTTTGGTATATTTGTAGAATTTTTTGTTTTACTTGACCTAACTTGTCACAATGAGGCATCAATCCAAAAGAGAGAATGGAGAAGTAGTTGGGTCAAGAAACTACCAAAGTGGAGTTACAAGTTACATATATCACATGTTAGAATCAAACCCTTGTAGTTCATGTAATTTATATACGACATGTTTTAGGTAGGGCTTCTACCTCCTCTCCTTAGGTGGAGATGCAACTATTATTTTATTGGGTCTTCTCTTGGTACAAGATGTAATGATGGGATGAAATTACTTGGAGTAGAAATAAATATACCATAAGTGTGATTACACTTGAAGTGAAATTGAATCTTAAAATGTTTAGTGTGATCCCTTCATTCTTAGAATGCTCATAGACCATTTATTTATAATCTTTCTTGATTTGAATTAAGGGCTAATTGGCATGGAAAATTTGAATAAAACAAAGTGAAAAAGACTAAGAAACATATCCAAACATAAAAAATATGCAAATATGGGTAGTAGGGCCCAAAAAATTAAAAGAGGCAGACTTGTAGATCATAAAAGTCTTCCCATGGCGAGCTCATAGAGCCTATGTGTATACCTAAGAAGAAAGAATGACACATGAGAGAGAGATGGGGGGGGGGGGCAGGGACAGATAGGCCCATGGCCACAAGTATAAAATGATAAAACAAAAAATAAAGTAATAGAGAAGACCACTAGATCACAAAAAGAGGAAAAGACACAAATAATTGCCTATTATCTTCTAAATCAAGGTGATGACCCACATTAACAAATAAGTATTAAAATCATTGTAATAATAAGGCTTATACAAGAAATAGGTTCCATAGAAATCTAAATTATGTTTTTATATCTTTTCATATTTTTATGAATGATATGGTTCTTTTGCCTCTTCATGTGATGGTCTCCAATAAAAACTTGATTCTTTGGCCCATTTTTGTGACTTGATTCAGCGTATGGTTAACTTGAGTAAGACAATAATTATCATTTTCAACACTACTAAAGATTACATGGTTTATCTATATTTCTCCTTTGGATGGAAACCTATTGATATTATGATCTGATCCGGGCAACAATTCAGGTGATAATTTGGGTGACAGTTCCACCCCAATTGATGATGAAACTTTTGGGAGCCATAGCTTTTGTACCGTAGCTCCAATGGACTCTTCGTTTGAACCATTGGAAAGATAATAATGATGAGAATGCTTTGAGATGTCATGGATCTCTTCTCAATGAATTTTGACCCATAAAAACCCAACATAAGTGCCCCAAATTTCAATTTTAGTAGTGCAGTCTAAAAATAGTAAGTTTCTAAAAATAATAATTCCTCAAATTTTGTATTGTTTTAAAGCATGGAAGTCAAACCACTTAATATCCCTTGAGATTGGTGACCTTCCACATCCTCCCCTTGATTTCAAAATGGGTATAAATTAAGATTTAACTTGAAATGGAAAATCAGACATCTCTTCCCAGAGATAAGCATATAGTTGTATTGTGATCTTGAGTAATAATACATCTCTTATCTAAGAATTCATTGTTACTGTATTATGTCTATGTTATTGAAATATTTATCAACCAGAACTTTTGAGTTTTGGATCAGTGGTATCATAGTGGTTTGTCTTGAGAGTGTATGATCCCGAGAATGAGGTCAGGCTACAAAAAGCTTGGGTGGAAAATAATAGAACTTCCAAACTATCCACCTATTCACTCCAAATGACTTCAAATGATAGACGACACCAAGACATTCAATCCTTTTAAGGAAATGGTGAATGAAGCCCTCCAATGGCAACAAGCATAGATGATGAAATAATTTGCCCAAATTCTTCAACTCCTGATGGGAAATTTTGGCTCTTCAGTTGCACTTCCTAGCTCCTCATCCATGGAATGTCCTTTTAGTGCCCCAACACCCTTCAAGGTTTAGGTGAATTTTGATATTCCTACATTTAAAGGAAAAATCACTACTGCTGTAGTAAAAAATTGTTTAGATCAATTATCTTCCTACTTCTCTATAAATAAATTCACCGATGGAGAAAAGATCACTTTTACTCTTTTGAAAGCATCGTTGCCCATGAAAAATTGGTGGGAAGTATACAAAAAGAGGTTTAGTACAAATTAAATTAGCCTTGAGGTGGAACCTATCTGGGATGATTTCATGGAAGTAGTAAAAGAAGAATACTATCCCATTGGAGCATATGATGATCTATACATACAGTGGCAACAACTTCACCAAGGTAAGGACCAATCTATTCAAGATTGCACAGATATTTTTCATTCTTTGTCTGCAATATTGGGCATCCAATAAAGTGAGAAACATAAGACTCTTAAATATCATGGTGGATTACAATAGTACATACCAGGGGAAATGGAACTCTTCAATTTGGAAACCCTCGGTGAGGCATACAAATTCATAGTGAAGATTGAGCAACAACATGGCAGAAATAATATGAAGAGTCAACCCTCAAAATGGAAAAGTGACAAGGAAGGTCAAACACAAGGCCAAAATTGGAAGCAAAATGAGTTTCAAGATAAGAAACCTAGAAGGGGAAGGCTAGAAAATGGTGTGATTACCACAAAACTGGAACTCACTCTAAAGAAGAATGTCAAGCCATCAAGTCACTGTTGTCTGAGTCACAATACTTGACATCTACTACTTTGTCTCATACACAACCCATAGTCAAAGAGGATGAATAATAAATTGTAGATGTTGAGCCTGACACCATTGTCACTTCATCATAGACCCATGAGGAAAGGCTAGATGACAAGGAAATATTATTTCACTCTAAATTATGGGTAAAAGGTAATCCTCTGCATTTCATTCTTGATAGTGGGAGTCAAAAGAATATAATATCTACTAAAGTTGTGAAAAGTCTAAATCTATCCATGAAGCCTCATCCAAATCCATATAGTATTGGATGGTTGAGCCTAGGGAGAGACCTCTGTGTCACCCATCAGTGTCTTCTTTCATATGCAATAAAACCTTTCCAAGATGAAGTCTTGTGTGATGTGGTCAATCTAGATGTTTGTGATGTACTCCTTGGTTAGCCGTTCATGTATGAGCGATATGGCATCTATGAATCAAAAACTTGAAGAATCACCCTCACTCTTGGAACATGTCACTATAGGGTACTAGAGGTACCACCTCCCACCTCTGTCTCCCTAATCAGTGTTAATAAATATAAGAGATTGGTGGAGAAGACAAAGAAATTTATTCTCATGGTGGTCAAACCAAAAAATTCTAAGAAGGCCAATGTTGTAGTCCTAACTATATAATCAACACAACAACAAAATTAGATAGGATTAATCATAGGAGAATATGATGACTTATTCAAGTCACCCACAAGAGTTCCATTGCATTGCCAGGTAAAACATTCTATCGATTTGATCCCAAGATCACCTTTGCCTAACAGTCCTATATATCATAGATCAATTTTGGAGAATGATAAGATAAAAAGATAGATTCAAGAATTGATCCAAAAGGATCACATCCGGCCAAGCTCTTCACCTTGTGGTAGCCCAATTATCTTGGCACTAAAGAAAGATGGAACATGGAGGCTTTGCATTGACTATCGAGCCCTAAATAAAATCACTATGAAGAATTGCTACCCTCTCCCCATGATTGATGACCTGCTGGAACAACTCCATGGTGCAAAGTTATTCACCAAAATTAACCTCAAATCTAGCTATCACCAAATTCCCATCGATCCCATTGATGTCTGGAGGATTGCATTCAAATCTAAGGAGGGGTTCTTTGAATGGTTGGTTATGCCTTTTAGGTTAACTAACACAATTAAAACCTTCATGAGGATGATGGATGACATCTTATGACCCTTCACCAACTCATTCATGGTTGTCTACCTGGATGACATACTCATCTATAGTAAAACATGGGAGGAACATTTGCAACATGTTCATAAGGTGCTTCAAACTCTTTGAGAGCACAAGTTGTATGCAAATCTTGATAAATGCACATTTGGGATGACAACAATTCAATATCTCAAGTACATTGTGAATTAGGAAGGGGTCCATGTTGATCTATAAAATATTTGGGTTATTCAATAATGGCCCACACCAAGGACCCTCATAGAACTTCGCAGCTTCTTGGGTCTTGCAAATTTCTATCACAGGTTTGTTCTTGGATTTTCACATGTTGCTTGGTCACTAACCCAAGTGACTAAAGGAGGAGCTAAAGCTACATTTCAATGGGGTGAAATACAACAAAGGGCATTTGAGAATTTGAAGAACAGACTTTGCTCAGCCCCTATTCTTGCCTTACCAGATTTGCATCAACCTTTTGAGTTGATGACAGATGCATCTGAATATGCCATGCAAGTTGTCATCATGCAACATGGCCATCCTATTGCATATCACAATGAAACTTTCAATGATACAGTCAGGAAATATCTGACATATGATAAGGAGCTCTATGCCATTGTGCAAGCTTGCAAATAATGGAAACACTACATCTTGGGGAAAGAGACGGTCATCCACACTAACCACAGACCATTGGAATTCATCCAGACACAGAGCAAACTATGAAATGAGAGGCACCAAAAGTGGGCCACATATATTCAACAATTCCATCTAATCATCAAACATAAAAAGGGGATCTCAAATACAACTACATATTATTCGAGCCACCCACCAATTACTGCACTCACAATAGTTCTTGACTTGTGTGGACATGAGACTGCCACTTGGGGTGCTCTGTATGAAGCAGATCCTACCTTTGTTGATACATATCAGGTGCTTCAAAAAGGTAAACATGTTTCTGATTTTTATTTGCAAGATAATTTCCTCTATCATATGGGGTACATCTATGTTCCAGTCGTAGAGCAATAGAAGATGATATGGGAAGTACATTTTAGTAGGACAGCTAGACACTTTGGTATAGAAAAGACATTGGTAGTTCTTCAAAAAAACTTCTACTAGCCCCATATGTGAAAGGATGTGGAAAGATATCTCAAATCTTGCACCCCATGTGCAATATCCAAGCCAACAAATAAGAAGCAAGGATTGTACACGCCATTACCAAAACCAATCAGGCCTTGGGAATCTGTCTCAATGGATTTTCTCTCAAGTTTGCCCACTTCAAAACATGGTAAGGACTATATTTTTGTGGTAGTTGATCATTTTTCAAAAATGGCTATCATGATTACTTGTAAGAAAAATATATCTATTGAATAAACTGCTCAACTATATTTTAGTCATTTATGGCTCCATTTTGGTCTCCCCAAGTCCATTGTCTCAAATTGAGATAACAAGTTCCAGAGCATCTTCTGGTCCACTCTATGGAAGATGATGGATACCAAGCTGATGAAGTCCACAGCCTTCCATCCACAGACTGATGGTCAGACAAAGGTGGTTAACCTCTTATTTGTTCACATGATTTAGATGTATCACTCCAAACATCCATGCACATGGAATGAGGGGCTTCTTTTTGTACAACATGGATACAATCAGGCCCTACACAGCTTGACCAAGCACAATCCATTCCAAGTCTGCTTTAGGTTCCAACCCATGGCACTAATTGATATAGCCATTCCATTCTCCACCATGGAATACACACCTCATGGAAGATCTAAGGTAGCAAAAGCAACAAATTTCATTAAACAAATGTAACACATCTAGCAACAAGTTCATGACATCTTGGAGAAGATGAATCAGAAGTATAAGTAACACCATGACAAACATAGGATTGCACACCATTTTGCTATGGGTGACAAGGTTTGGTTGTGGATTCATAAGGAATGACTTGCAAGCCCACTCAAAAAAATTTGTCCTCTGAGATATGGTCTCTACACCATCACCATAAAAGTTGGAGAAAATGCTTTTGAGTTGAACCTACCAACCTACCTTAGTCTGCATCTAATATTCAATGTGGAACTCCTCAAACCATATCATCCACATCTATTGGATACTTCAGTCATAGCAGAACAACTAGACATTGATGATCTTGATCCACAGAGTTTTGCTCTAGTGGAGGAGGATCAGATTGTGGACACCTAGATGAAGACAACAAGAGGACGCTCTATTCCTGCTTTATTGAGTGGTCAAAAGGGGCCAGCTTAGCCACCAAGGTGAGTGGCTCACAGAGAATCAAATCAAGACACAACTACCACACCTGATGAAAAGCATTGATGAAATGGGGACCATTGCTCTTAAATGAGGGAGAAATGATCTGGGCAACAATTTAGGTGATAATTTGGGTGACAGTTCCACCCCAATTGATGACAAAACTTTTGGGAGCCATAACTTTTGCATCGTAGCTCTAATTGAGTCACCATTTGAACCGTTGGAATGCTAAGAATGAGGAGAACGATGTGAGATGGAATAGAGATTTTCCTAATGAAGTTTGGCCCTTGAAAACCCAATGGAAGTGCCCCAAATTTCAATTTTAGTAGTGTAGTTTAAAAATAGTAAGTTTCTAAAAATATCAATTCCTCGAATTCTGTATTGTTTTAAAGCGTGGAAGTCAAACCACTTAATCTCCCTTGAGATTGGTGACCTTCGACATCCTCCCCCTACTTTCAAAATGGGTATAAATGAAGATGTAACCCGAAATGGAAAATCAGACATCTCTTCCTAGAGATAAGCATATAGTTGTATTGTGATCTTGAGTAATAATACATCTCTTCTCAGAGAATTCATTGTTACTATGTTATTTTCTTGAAATATTTATCAACCAGAACATCTGAGTTTTGGATCATGATGTCTTATACTTATTTGGGTGTCCAATTTTTTGGTCCCTATTTTAATTTCAAAATGTTCTTCTTTCATGTTTTTGTAAGAAATACTCTTCATTTTTTTGGAAAAAAAATACATGCAAACTCATTTTCAAGACATCTTTCTTAAATGAAACTGTTTGACCCACTTGTCAATCCCACCATTCTATATGAGTCAAAGGGTTGGGTCCCTCGTTTGGGTGATATTGATTGGACACATGTTGAGAGAGTTAAAAATATCATGCTTCAATAAATGCTTTGGTGTAAACTTGTAAACAATTCCATAGGTTATTATTATACAAACTGACCTTGGGGCTCATCCACTTTTGTTAGAGTCTATTTTCAAGATTAGCTCCTATTTGCATAGGCTTTAACTTCTTGGTGATTGTGTATTTCGATTAAATAGATATCCCTATTTGGCTCTTAATTCTTCATAGGGGATTGCTTCACATCCTTTTAAAAGTACTTTGAGGAGGAAAAAGTGGTTAGTACTCATAAGTAACTACATTACTAGAATCTATTGGGATTTATATAAATCATCTTCCTCCTTTTGAATACTCCTTGGATGCTCTAATCCATCTACTTCCTACATGGGATTAAATCAATCGTATCATTAGAGATTATATCTACAAAAAATATATCCAGAGTATGTCGACTTGTCCTCTTCAACAAATCAGTCCTAAGTTAGTCATTTATGTAGATTATTTCATTAAAGTTATCAATTATGGTATTTTTTGACTAAGTTAATTATGTCAGTATTGGTCTCATGTCTTGAGAATTCGTTAATGCCAATTGAGGGTTCAATCCCATGAACTTGAGATTGGGACTAACCACCATATTCCCTTTGAAAACTAAATTTGTTGGTTGTGCACACTCTATGACATTGAGAATGAGGAGCATTTCATTTTTTAATGTCTTATCTACTATGTCGAAATACAAGGGAGGTATTATTTCCTTTATAAAGATGAAAAATGTAATCTATCTATGTTTTATGAATTCCCATAGATGTTTGCCTCTCCTCCTTCAAGAGATTATTAGCCTTAGACGAGAAGCTATTTGAGGATAGTATAAGCGAATGTGGTTGATAACCACTTTTTCCTTTTCTTTCTTAATACTAGTGGTAATAAGAGGCAATTTTTTTTTCTATTAATGATGAATACAATCCAAAAACAATTAGGGCATGTATTGGATACCATATGAGTGTCACTAGTTCTTTCAACACACTACAAGATCATCATCAACATAGGGTATGTACACCCCATACACATGTATATTAGAAACAAGTATTATGATGTGTATATGAGAAACAAGTATTATGACGTGTTTATGAGAAACAAGTATTATGGCCAAACTCATCTCATTGGGTTTATTGGATATTTGTTAATGGCTCAACAACTTTGGGGGGTTAAAAGAATAATATCCATCCTTAGCTTTATCTTAAAGACATTATTGAAGTTGATAGTTTCATGAATAATTTTAATTAAAATACAGAATGATCAATGATGTCTCTTATCTCCTCATCTAACTAGTTTTTCCATACATGTTCACTTATTAGTTTACACTTAATGCATGATACAATAACAAGCAATTTTGCATTAGTTGATTTTTTTCCAACCAATCACAATCAAACTTCTCAAATTTTTCTTCTTTTATACTATAGTTTTTGAAAAATAATTATATTATATTAATATATAAAAATGATTTATCAAACATATGATTGGCTCTTGACTTTTTCTTCTTATTTCTACATTCACAATTTTGAAGCTCAAAGAAACAAGCATAATTATTACTCTTATTTATTATTGTAATATTGACGTGTCAAACATTAATTATTTTTGGTAAAAATAAAACTTATTATCTACATTTATTTTTAGTAAAAATGCAATAAATGGTCAAACATCAATACATAATATGATTTGTTTATACTTTGACATACACCCATGACCCACACCATTTTTGGTAGTTTTATATATTATTTAAATGTAGAATAGTGGAAGTTTTATTTTTAAATATATTGGTAACAAATAATCTTCACCAAACCGTCAAATTTATCTCCTTTCTCACAGCTTTCCATAGAGGGGCATATGCTTGAGCATTACCATAAATGAGGGCGAAGGAGAAAAAGTGTAACAGTAAATCTATCAAATTTTTAGATTATATAAAATCCATGAGATACGCTTATGTCTTTTCCAGGGGCGACAACAAAGGGTTAAAAACTATGTGAATTAACCACTTTTACAAAAGTGGAATAAAAAAGGCACAACTGGAGTATAAAACGAACACCATCTCTCTGTCATGTTTTCCTGTCATTCTTCCTTGACCATTCAAAGTCGCTTTCCTTTTCAAATCAAGGAACAGGAAAAGCCAGTTGAAGGTGAAATGGCAGCATTTTTTTTTGGTTATTTCTAGTTGGCTCCAAGCTTAAAGACAAGAAGGGGATAATTCGAAGTCAAATGCACCGAATCGGAACAAAGGATGGCATTTATGTCTTTTCCTAAGTCATATCCATCATTGGCGACTGTGATTACATCATTAACTTATGAAGTTGGATAGCTTCAACTTCGTTGTTGTTTAAAAAGCTTATCGATATCAATAATTTGATTGTTGACCTAAATCAACACGATGATGATGAAAAGCATATGTACCCCCTTTTGATAGGGGCTATGAACGTGTAAAAATATATATTCAATAAGAATTAGGATAATGAAAAAATTTAAGTTCTTTTTAATATGATAATTATATTAATAATAAAAGCAAACAAGTTGGTAAGTAGAAAGTTCATGAATATTGAGAATATATATATCAATACCTAATAGTAACAAGTTGGTAAGGAGAAAGTTCATGAATATTGAGAATATATATATCAGTACTCAATAGTAATAGTAATAGGTTAATAAGGTTATAAGGAAAGTATATTTCGATTAAGAATTTGTAAGAGAAAAAAGAGATAAGATACAAAATATAAAATATAAGAATTAAATTGTTGAGATCTTTCTCCACACAACTTGCAATTGCTAAGAAGAATAGTGGGTCCATTTATACTTTTGAAATTGAGGTTATAGAAAGAAGTTTGAAGTTTAACCGTGAAACAAGGAGTTGCACTGATGATTCTTAACGAGAACAACTATATGTCGATTCATCTCTCTAATGAATAAAGCTACACATCTTTGAACCTTATAATGAACAAGATCTTGTCGAGAGCCTTGATTTCCTCTAACGAGACAATAAAACTAGTCACGAATCTCTTTATGCATTGGGTACCTAATTAAAAATTGCTCATCCAATTTCGACACATTATTACAAAGTTTACATGTGCATTGTGTTGTAGAAGAAAGTGTTATGACTCCATACAAAATTGATGAGACCATACTCGCAATTGACACAAATATAATCTCAAATGAAAAGAGAACTAGATGTACTTGGGAGTAATGATACATCCATCTTTTATTTAAAGTTAGTGTTCCAAGTTGTGTTACATTTTTGTTGACAATGGTTTGAATGTTTATGTCTAAGTTGATCTTATATAGGATTTGTATATCTCATCGCTAATGTTTTTATGTATATTTATTTTTCAACATGGAAGGAACATTGATGAAAAATGTATAAGGACATAGACAGTTGATATCGATACCAATTCTTTATAAAAAAGACATACATTAAACATGTCAAGTGTTCTTGATCGTCTATTCACATAACTTCATAAATGATTGAAAAATTTTGAATAGACATTTTTTATGTTCAATTGTTATATCTACTATACATTTGAATATATTAAACAACATTATTACATGAAAAATAGTTGAAATATGAAAACAATGAATACCAAATATAATGGTAAGAGAAAATAAATTGAAAACCTAAAAACATTTAAGAAGATGAAGTCGAGAACGAGGACGAACCATAGGCCACAATTTTTGGCTTACTAAGCTAAACTAAGTAATATACGATATTTAATTTAGAAGCGAGCATGGGATCAAGCTGATAACAATCCCAAAAAAATTGAGTTATTATTCCTCGACCCATCCTTTCCTTTGGTTGGGTGCGAAAGATATGCCAAATTAGTAAATAGAATTATACATCAATGAACGAGGGTGATTCTATTCCCCGGTCGCAGTTAACTCCACAAGCATCAAAAGCGTACATAATCTTTGTATAAGAATGCATGATTTAATCTAAGATTCCACACTTGCATTGTCGGTGCTCTTCCCACTCGAATGACTAAATCGTTCTAATTTAGCCGTTCTATAAATTGGTTCCCTATGTAATGAAATATTGCGATGGATTTATGTGGAAACATTCTCCACAATTTGAAGTCGATGTGACATATTGGCGTATTAAAATGTGCTCACTTTGTTGGCCCACTCAAAGCATTGATACTATAATATGGATAAGGGGATCTAATCTATAATATGTAACACAAGTATTTAAATAGGTTTAATATATATCTAAAATAGTAAATTAGAATAAGTTAATTTTTCAAACTCAGAGCAATAAAGATAAGTATGAAGTTTAAAAATGTATCTTAATAAAGATAAATATGGAGTGCAGAAATATATTTTAATATTGAGTGACAATCATTAAAATTTTACAATGGGAAATAATGCTCAACAATAATTAAATGATAATCGAGAAAAGTCATGATAGTTAGAGAATGATGTACAAACCATTAAGTTACATTCTATAGATGTCTATACCACGATAGTCAAGTTTTGTTTTTGGGAGATGTTAGGCATGAGAAATTTGTTTTATTTTTTTTCATATAATTCGAGGCTTCAAAAACCTCACTTAGTATTGTGCTAGTCTAGCGGTCACCCCCATGCTAGTCCTCTTGCATACACCAACATTTAACCTGTAACCCTATACACTAGAATATCCCCTGATTTTGGCCTCACGTGCTTATTCGAGGCACAAAGAGAGAAAAATGGGTTAGATTGAGGTTAGTTGGCAATGGTCCCATTCATATAGTACAACATGCACTTTACGCTCATAGACCTACTCGGGGCTTCCCTAACTCCTTTCTACCAATGCATGGAACATTTATTCATAAGAAGGTAATTATAATAATATCTAGACTATCTAACAAGTTTATCAATTTCTAAGTACATGCATAACATTAACCATCATAAATAAGAGATGATGACAAATTTACAAAGTACTTCTATTCATAATTCAACAGTATATGATTGCAAATGTGCTTCTTAGGCACTTAATAACATAAGTTATCCAATTTAGTTTCTCTCTTAATCAATAATTTAACAATACTTCATTGTCACTCATCCTCTTATTTTGTTCATGTCAGGTCTCTACCTTTTATAGGCTTATAAACAACTTTAGACGTTAATGCTCTGCTCTGCTCTAGGTCAACTACTATGTTATCTTCCACTACTTCCTAACCATCTGTCAGAATCAAGACACCAATCATAACTTCACCATTTACCTTTCATAATCTTTATCATGGTTTCCAGATGTAGATGGTCTGCATATGTCTCAATCATGTCACTTTTGTCAAAGGTACAATCACTGAGAGCAGTGAATTAGTGAGCCCAGATAATCCAACTTCAATTTTAATCCTTTCTTACTCTTAATCAATTACCATAAGCATTCATGAAGCATACACATTATTCATTGCAATTAATAAGAGAGACAATGCAAGATCAAGCACATGACACAAGACATATGTGGGAAACCATCTTGGGGAATAAAACTCACTCTCAAGCCTACAAACACTTGGACTACTTATCCTATAAGGAATTATAAACCAAAGACTGATCATGTCCTTCTGACTAGGATTTAGTTAAAGACTTTTTCCACAAGGAGCACCTACCCTTAAGATGATTGACTCATTTAAACCACCTGCCTTTAGTGAAACCCCTGTTTCATAAGGAACAACTACCCCTAAAGAAGACCAAGTCCTTTAATCCCTCCTTTTAATACCTGCACCTTTGGGCTGATATCTTCAACACTTGATGATGGAACTCTGATTATCACTCTTCACCTTCACTCAACACTCCCTGTTGGCCAAAGCACATTACATACTTGAACCAATAAACAAAGATCAATTATGACACATTACATATCTGAACTAACCCCACTTCTTCAACTCTACACACTCAATGCATTCAAAGCCACCTTTTGGATCACTCTTCACTCCTTAGTAAAAACTCTATCACCACATCGACAACATGACCAAATGGTCATACACACAGTCTGCACTCTAAACTATCTCTCAGATCAGCCACCAAGCTCACACGGACACCATCTATCCTTCGCTCATTCTCAACCTACAGGGGCACTATTCAGACATAAAAAAATATGACATACAAGTCATACACATAGTCCTCAATCTGCTTTTCTCATCAAACCAACCATTGGGCGCACTCAACCTCTTCTCTTCTTCAGTTCAACACACACACCACTCCCAAAAACCTAGAAACCATCTCCTTTGATTTTACTATATATAGAGCCTTTAGGATAAACAGCTTATTGGTCAGCCAGTAGACTTGATCCAAAACTTAGAAACTTTGGTTGAAAGATAATTCAAGAAACAAGAACAACACAATTATAATTTTTCTATCTCTAAGAAGAGATGTTTTATTGATCAAATTTGCAGACCTAAACATATGCCTATCTCTGAGAAGAGATGTTTGATTTCCATTTTAGGTTACATCTTTATTTATACACATTTTTAAGGTAGGAGGAGGATGTGGAAGGTCACCAATATCAAGGGAGATTAAGTGGTTTGACTTTCATGATTTACAACAATACAGAATTCGAGGAATTACTATTTTTAGAAACTTATTTTTAGACTACACTACTAAAATTAAAATTTGGGGAACTTCTATTTAGTTTTTAGGCATCAAAACCCATTGATCAAAGCTCATGCCATCTCATGGTGTTTCTCTCATTCTTATCTTTCCAATGGTTCAAGCGGGGAGTCAAACATAGTTATGATGCAAAAGTTATAGCTCTCAAAAGTTCTGCCACCAATTGGGGTAGAACCATCACCTAAAATATTTCTCAAATCAAGACTTGCCTTAAGACTTAAGGATTCTCTTACATCAAGACATGGCTCAAAAAAATCTTGATCAGTTGGCCATATCATTTATGGGTCACCCTTAAGCAATTACACAATTTAATGAGGCCCTTGTAGCTCTTATAGGTCTCATGGAGACCTATTCACCCACTTAACACTTCATTAAGAAAAATAGAAATTCAAGACCACTTCCAAAAACATAGGTCCACTCCACATGACCCATTAGTCACACCCACATGGGTCCATACCACCTAAAACACTAACTCCACACTTAAACATACTAATTAGGTTACCTCACTCTTCAGGTCTTCATACACAGAAAACATAGTCACAAACTTCTGAATTAAACACAAATATCTCACATAACCACATGAACAAGTCATATGAATAGAATATCCAAGATATTTTTAACATCTTCATGTGCCTTAGACACTCCAACATAAGCCAAAATACATCAGACTATCTCACTCAAGATGACCACTCAAACTGGTTATACATAATCAAAATATAGTTATTCTAATATGATTCTCCATATCTGATCAAGAGCATACTATGATAACCAATTCCTTATCATAAGTATTTGAGACTTATACAACATCTCCATGCTCATTTTCATCTTCAACTTAGCTCATAACACCTTCAACTTGCCTCTGCAAGATGGTCACTCAATCTGCCAATAACCTTTAGGAACACAGTCAAGTTATTAACCTTTGTTCATATAGAATATTAATTGATCAAACCTCCAAAGATCACATAGATCATCCTCATGGATTCTAAAACACTCACAAATATCTAAGTCATCATGAGACATCAAAACATCATCAACACAAGCTCAAACATTCTTCTCAGGTCACTTACAAAACAAACACCAAAACATAGTCATCTTTGAGCCTTAATAACTATGACAATACACACTTTCATATCTTTAAATTAGGTTTAATGGATGTGCCATGGATTCCTCTTCATATTTTATTTTTAGAGCACTAGAAAATTCATTCTGGATCAAAATTTATAGTCTAAATGCTATAGATTGGTTATTCCCTTTGTAAAAAATCAAATATTTAAATGACAATGGTCATAGTCAAACTTTGACCACTTTGCTCACATCTCATGTCCTTGTTGCTAAGATCAATTATGCATCATTGATCTTGTCCTAACTTTAATACATAGGTTCCAATGTTCAAACATTAAATATCTAACAATTGACTTCATCTTGTGTAATCTATAAAATTTGACTCAACACACTCCATCGATCTTCTGTACATAGCTCAGTCTTTAACAATGCTAAACAACTATCACTTTGGCCTCTTAAATTTAATACACACCATGTATTTATATTTATACAATCACCCACTCACCGTTGATCCTTGGAAGAAGCTTTTTCTTTATCTTTGCTTAGTGTTAAACATCATGCACCTATCCTCATCTCACTGCTTTCTAACATCTTGGAGTAAACACGCTCCGTCGATCTTGCTCAAACCTTAACTTGTGCAAAAATGACTATGAGAACCATTGAAATATGCCTAGAAGGCCAAATTTGCATTGTCATAACTTTTGCCTCACTTACTCGGATGTTCTCAAATTTGGACCATATGATTTCCTCACATAGGAGAATCCAACCATGTATCAATTACTCTTAGAACCCTCACATGTGTGAGATATATCACCATTAAAATTCCTTCTCAAAAAATTTGGTCACAGACCCAACTATGCTTATAATTTATTTAGGAGACCAATTTTTCTCCTGCATAACTTTTGTCATGATTTGGTGCATGATCTAAAAAATAACACAAATAAACTAGGCTAAAAATTGAACAAACCCATATGATCAACTTCTCCTGACACCTTCACACATGTAAGATATAACACCATAAGTATGGCTACTCAAATTTTCTAGTCACATGCAAATTTAACTAAGTATGGAAAAACACAGTCAAACTATTTGGGAGCCTGTATTTACATATGCATATCTTTTGATGCACTTTATTGCATGATATAAAAATTAGCCCATATAAACTAGGCACAAAATGAACAAAACCATATGATCACCTTCTCTTGAAACATCCACACATGTGAGATATAACTTCATCAATATGATTACTCGGATCTACTTGAACCCTTTTGCAAATTTTGCTAAGTATGGGAGCTTAGTGAATTCTGTCTAAGAAGCCAACATTGCACTCTCATATCTTTGATTGCACTTTGGTACATGACCTAAACTCTAGTGCATAAAAACTAGGGACTAATGTGATCACAAACATATGACCAACTCCCCTAGACTCATCCACATGTGGTAATGGTGACATCAACAAACTACCTACTCATTTTTTACCACTGAACCCAAAAGGTCTAGATGAAATAAAGAACTACTAGACAAGATACACTCACTTCCATATTCATTCTAAGCACTCTTAACACCCCATATGGAATCTATAACATTTCCATACCAACAATATCATCCATCAAATGCATCACTCAAGAAAATATTGATTAACCATGTAGTAACAGTAAAGCTCATTAAAGCACACTTTGTCATTGTCATTATAACACACATGACACCTCGTCAACATCCTTGGTCACCTTGGAGACATCATTGAAAAACCTCAAAAGATCTCCCCCTTTTTTATTGATGTCAAACACTAATACAAAGCTTATGCTTAGACTCTATCTCTCTCTTTAGGTTCTTTCTCCCCCTTTAACACAATGACAAAGTGGGCTAAACTTATGATCCTGCAGACCTAAAAAGACATCAAGGACCAGTATTATGAAGAGACCATCTCTGAGAGATGATACAGACCCCCCCTTAACATTGATCAAACCTCTTCTCACCTTGAGATTCTCAAACATGCTCCATGACTATACTTTTCTGATCATACATAGATTCTATGAAGACAAAGCGTACATGAACAATAGAAACTGCATGAACTTACCTTGAAAAATAATAAGAGGGATTCCCCCTAAGTCACCTGAGCTTAGGCACCTTTTTATTTAAACATATTCATACCATTTTCAACAATGATGAATCAATACAACTACCTCCATTCCTTCTCTCTCAGATTAATCTACACAGTCCTCTAAGCTTAGGACTTGAAAAATTATAAAGCTCCCCCTCAGATCATGCATAGCTCATCAAGCCATTCAAAATAACTGAGTTATCTCCTCCTAACTCCATGGCATCCACAACTTATCATCAACATAACTTAGAGACATTCTTCATGACATTAAATATATGATGACACATTCTCCTCATCCTCCATATCAACCTTGTATTATAGTCTTTCAACATTTGATCAATCAATTTAAGCAATAGAAATCGACATGTTCTTAACTTTAGAACCAATAACCCTGAACATATCTTGAGCCCATTTGAATAATATAAACATACCTTTATATGCCATAGAATATCTTGACACCTCATCATCCTTGATTAGACACTTGGAAACATCCATTCCCTACTTTCAGACCTTGCACACACAGGTCTACCAATCAACAAAGTCCTTCAAAGTAAGCCAACACATCTTCTCATGACCTTTTTCTTGCAAAAACAATTAATATCCAACCAACATCCATCATGCTTCCTCTTTCTATAAAGTGTTTTCTTGAAGCTTAGAGAGAGACACCCCTTTGACATAGAGAGACTAAAAGTCCCAAAACTCTAGAGAGTCTCATTACTCCATAATCTCATCTATCTTGTAGTTGTACTTGACTTTGAATGAATCCTTGACTTCATTCTTGTCTTCATATTTTTCAATAAATGTTGTTAACATAAACTCTTGTCTTCCCTTCATATCTCTCATGGTAAACAAACCATCTTTGGTCTTAGCCTGATCTTTCCTAATAGGGTTAGGTTTCCATACCCATTTGTGACCTCTTCCTTGCCAACTAGGGGCTCCATACACCTTATTTTGCTTTGAGAACACATTCAACCTATTCTTGAAAAACCTAGCAATGTGACCAACTTTATGACATCTGAAACAAATAAGATCATTCATACCTTTTACTTGATGATGATAGTGATCTTCCTTTTCTATCTGGACAAAACACAAATTCTCTTGGCATTCTTATATCTTCTTCATGTCTAATGCCTTCTTTTATCTTGACTGATCTGTGTTATGACTTTCCATGATCAATTTCTCCTTCTTCCAAGGTTCCATGTGAACTAATTCTTAGATCTCATCTTTCTATAATCTCTTTCCCTATGACCATATTGATAATAAAAATGATAATGTCCATGAAAAGAACTGACATACCTTATTATATTAGGCTATCTAATTGGTCTTTTTTCATTTCTCTTGACCTGATCTGACTTCTTTTGATCTTCTTTAAGCTTTCTTATCTTGACAACAAATTGCTCATGTTCATCCTTCAATGAATCTAGCTTGGTCTCCAATTGAATTCACTCATCTTCTTTAACTCTTATACTTGAAATAGAAGCCATCAACTGACCTCTGAGAATTTGGATAGTCTCTTTATCACTCTTAGCTTATTTATCCATGTCATATTTTATTCTACATGTTTTCTTTAACAAACTTCCCTCAAGAGAACTAACTTGTGATTCAAGGCCTTTGATCACATACCTCATCTTGGGATACCTCCTTACGAGCTCAACTCCCAGATCCACTTCATCTTCCTTGCTATCATATAACACTACTTAATTACCATAGTCATGGAAAACTTCTTCATTATTCATGATGTCCTTTTATTTTGAACTCAAACTTGCCTTGGAATTTTTTAGCTAAATCTTGAGGTCATTGATAACTTTATTATCCTCTTTAGCATCTATCTTCAAAGTACATATCTATTCCTCAAGTGCCTTGATCATAATCTTCCACTATTGATTCTCTTTTTTCAACTATTTAGCTATCTTTGGACCTACTCAAAATCTCCTTAAAACTATTAAGTTTCCTCCAAAGGAATGGCTTTGCTACCAATTATTAGAGGTACAATCACTAAGAGGGGGGTAAATTAGTGAGCCTAGATAATCCAACTTCAATTTCAATCCTTTCTTAATCTTAATTAATTACCACAAACATTCATGAAGCATACAAATTAATCATAAAAATGAACAAGAGAGACAATGCAAGATCAATCACATAACATACCCTCTTGGGGAATAAAACCCACTCTCAAGCTTGTAAACACTTAGAATAGTTGTCTTATAAAGATATTACAAATCAGAGACTAATCATGTCCTCTTGACTAGGATTTAGTGAAACACCTATTCAACAAGGAGCACCTTCCCCTAAGATGATCAACTCCTTTAGACCACCTACCTTTAGTGAAACACCTATTTCACAAGGAGCAATTGACCATAAGGAAGACCAAATCTTTTAGACCCTCCTTTGAACACCTCTACCCTTGGACTGATGTCTTTAACACCTGATAATGGAAATCTAATTATCACACTTCACCTTCACTCAACATTCCCTATTGGCCAGATCACATTACATAATTGAACCAATAAACAAAGTTTAATTAGGAGACATTACATATCCTAACTAACCCCACTTTTTCAACTCTACACACTCAATGTATCCAAATCCACCTTATGGATCACTCTTCACTCCTCAACAATAACTCTATCATCATATGAACAACATGACCAAATGGTCATACACATAGTCTACACTCTGAACTATCTCTTAGATCAGCTACCAAGCTCACACAAACACCATCTATCCTTCACTCATTCTCAACCTATAAGATCACTATTTATATATCAAAAGTATGACCTAAAATTCATACACATAATCCTCAATCTATTCTTCTCATAAACCCAACCATGGGTCACACTTGATCTCTTCTCTTCTTTGCTTCAATGCACACACCACTCCTAAAAACCTAGAAACCATCTCTTTTGGTTTCATTATATATAGAGCCTTCATGATAAACAACTTCTTGGTTGGCCATTAGAGTTACCTTAACCCTTAAGGATTATATTACATCAAGACATGGCTCAAAAAAATCTTTATTGATCAGTCATAGCATCTATGGTGCACCCTTAAGCAACTACACCTTTTAATAATGCCCTTGTAGCTCTTATAGGTCTCATCGAGACCTATTCACCCACTTAGCACTTCAATGAGAAAAATAGAAACTCAGGACCACTTCCAAAATCATAGGTCCACTCCACATGACCCCTTAGTCACACTCACATGGGTCCATATCACCTAGAACACCAAATCCACACTCGAACCTACTAATTAGGTCACCTTGCTCTTCATGTCTTCATACATAAAAAACATAGTCAAAAAACTATAAATCAAACACACAAATCTCTCACATAACCACATGAACAAGTCATATGAATATAACTTCCAAGATATCTGCAACATCTCCATGAGCCTTAGACACTCCAACATAGGTCAAAATACCTCAAACTATCTCACTCAAGATGACCACTCAAATTAGATATACATAGTCAAAATATAGTTATTCTAATATGATTCTCTAGATATAATTAGGAACATAATATGACAAACAATTCCTTATCATAATTATTTGAGACTTGTACAACATCTCCATGCTCATTTGCTTCTTCAATGCAGCTCAAAACACCTTCAACTTACCTCTGCAAGATAGTCATTCAATTTGCCAGTAACCTATAGGAACACTATCAACTTATTAACCTTTGTTCATATAGAATATCAATTGGTCAAACCTAAAAAGACAACATATTTATCCACATGGAGTCTACTACACTCCCAAATAGCTAAGTCATCATGAAACATTGAAATAACATCAACACAATCTCAAACATTCTTCTTTGGTCACTTGTAGAATAAACAAAAAAACATAGTCAAATTTAAACCTCAATAACTATGACTTTACACACTTTAATATCTTTAAATCAGGTGTAATAAATGCACCATGGAGTCATCTTCATTTTTTCTTTTTAAACACTAGCAAATTCATTCTGGATCAAAAGTTATAGTCCAAATTCTACATATTCATTATTCCCTTTGCTTCAAATATTTAAATGATAATGGTCACAGTTAAACTTCAACCACTTTGCTTGCATATCATGTCCTCACTTCTTAGATAAATTATGCACCATTACTCTTGTCTAAAATTTAATGTATATGTGTCAATACTCAAATGCTAAACATCTGATAGTTGACCTCATCTCATGTAATTTGGAAACTTTGAATCAATGTGCTCCATCAATATTTTGTACTTAACTCAGTCTTTAAAAATGCTAAACAACTATCACTTTGACCTCTTGACTTTAATATGCACCATTGATCTCTATCTATATAATCACCTGTTCACCATTGAGCCTTGGAAGAAGCTTAGTCTTTATCTCTGCTCAGTATTAAACATCATAAAATTATCCTCATCTCATTGCTTCTTGACATCTTAGAGCAAATGTGTTTCACCAATATTACTTGAACTTTAACTTATGCATAAATTACTAAGTATGGGAACCATTAAAATACGCGTGGAAGGCCAACTTTTCATAGTCATAACTTTTGCCTCGCTCACTCACATGTTCTCAAATTTAGACCATATGATCTCCTCACATAGGAGAATCTAACCATGTGAGAAACTTCTCCTAAAATCCTCAACTGTGTGAGATATATCTCCATTAATATGCCTTCTCAAAATCTTCTATCATAGAGCCAACTATGCTTAGAATTTGTCTTGGAGACCAACTTTTCTCCTGCATAACTTTTGTCATGCTTTGGTGTATGATCTAAAAATTAGCACAAATAAATGAGGCTAAAAAATGAACAAACTCATATGCTCAACTTCTCTTGACACCATCAAAATAAATACTCAGCTTTTCTAGTCACATGAAAATTTGAGATTTTTTAGTCACATGCAAATTTGGCTAAGTATGGAAACACACAATCAAACTACCTAGGAGCCTAACTTTACATATGCATATCTTTTGATGTGGTTTTTTACATGATCTAAAAATTAGTGCAAAAAAACTAGGCACAAAAAAGAACAAACCCTGATCACCTTCTGTAGAAATGTCCACACGTGTGAGATATAACTTCATCAATATGCTTACTTAGCTCTACTTGAACCCTTTTGTAAATTCAAGTAAGTATGGGAGCTTAGTGAATTTTGTCTGATAAGCCAACTTTGCACCATCATATATTTGACCATGATTTAAGGCATGACCTAAATTATAGCACATAAGAACTAGGGACAAATGTGATCATAACCATATGACCAACTCCCCTAGACTCATCCACATGTGGCAATGGTGACATCAACAAACTACCTATTCAAATTTTTTACCACTAGACCCAAAAATTACAGATGAAACAAAGAACTACCAGATGAGATCAACTCACTTCCATACTCATTCTAATCACTCTTGACACCCCATAGGGACTCTTCAACATGTCCATACCAACAATATCATCCATCAAATGCCTCACTTTGGAAAACACTGAAGAACCATGAAAGAACACTGAGGCTCATTGAATCCCACTTTGTCATTATCATTCTATCACACATTACACCTCATCAACATCCTTGGTCACCTTAGAGAAATCATTAAAAAACATCTAACAACTTTGTCATATGTACATGTGGACTTCGTTTTATCAGCTAGTCCTTACCTTACTGGCAATCTATATTGGGCATGCACACCCAAGGAGGTTTTGTCTACACATCATCTTCTGCTCTCTTCGCTATTAGTGTGTACCCTCATCTTCACTTTCTCTTCATGCATGCACCTTTTCATGGATACACTTAACTATATTTTAAGGGAAATATCACCCCACACTAACTAGGTTATCCATCATCAAGAAACCAAATCATTCTATTATGCATAGTAATGCTTCCCTATCTTAGCCAACGAATCAAAGAATGTGATGCCCATCACTATGTAAAAATTGGGATTCAAAATTTTTCTTTATTAGAATCAAATAATTTTGAGGGCATCTAATTTAAGCTCATCCTCAAAATTATCCCACATTGTGAGTGCACTCTGAATCCTATTTTTTATGCCTATAACCATTATGTCAAACTCCCTCTAAGGTATAGGTTAGTCTTGAATCCCTTCAACCTATTAATTAACTTTATTTTGTAATGTCATGGCATATTTTATTATATCTTTAGGGGATTCCTCTTCTTTGATGGTCTTTATCTAAAATCTAAGAATCACTCTCAAACTTGTTCTTTAGACTGATGGCTTAGCTCTTTTCCTCCAATTTTTGGAAAATTGTAGATTCCATTCCTTTGGCATAGGGAGAGTCTTGTGCTAATTATACCATAGGATAATATGTAGTTGTGCACATGTAATCTTGGGGTTTCCCTTCACCTGCCCTTTTTTTGACATAGGGTTTGGTGTTTCTTTCCTTAACTCAAGTTGCACTTGTTGTTATTTCCTTGACACTTCTTACCTAATGTTTTATGGTTATTGTTATTTTGAACCTAGAGAGGGTGTCCTTATTTTCTCCTCCTATCATTTTTACATGTCTTGATTTAAGAGATCCTCATATGATGATCTATTTGTTAGCTATTTTGGCATAGGATATGGTGGCCTTAATTTTTCTTCTTCCTCAAGGGAGACTCCTCTTCAAATTTTTTTCTTGGATGTGGAGGCACACTAAACTATCATCTTCTTCTTTTCAAGAGCACATCATACAAATCTATCTCTTTATATTATTCATGTGATGAAGAGAGTAGCTCCAACTCTATTTCCATAGTGTTTTTCCTTTTGGAGGAGGGGGTGCAAAAAATACTCAACTTTGATGCTGGAAATAATATTATAATAAATTCTTATACACCCATATCTTTAGTCTTCTTTTTTGGATTAAATTAAAAGTATAGGTTATCCAATAATCTAGTTATATAAACCTATGGTATAGGGATAACAACACATCCATTAGCATCTACTTCACCCTACTCCTTATGTATGACCTTTTCAGGGTGTAAATATGTTACACAAATGGTGTGAGTGTCTTCATCTAGACTGATCACATCCATTTTTATCTTTCATATGTTGGAGACACCATTTACTACATCAAAAAAGTATGGTGTTCTAATTTTTTATAGCAACCTCAACTATGTGGACATGTTTCCATAATCTAGCCTAACCTAAGATAATGAGTAGTGTTTTTTTACTACAAACTTGGTTTGTGCCTCCATCACATTTGGTAATAACATAGGTACATTCCACTCCTCTCCTATGGCATCCTTTAGCCTCACCAACCACTTGTCCACCCTGGCCTTGTACTAAAGTAAGAACATCCCATGGAAAGTATATAAATGGTACTTGAGCATTGAGGACCTATTATGGGTGGGATACATCCATTGGCCTTTTACAACACCCATAGGTATGCCAATCTCATCAAAAATCATAATTATGAGGATGAAACCACACTTGAACTTTTCACTCATTCTATGCCCCTTCTTTATGACACTGATGATTGAATCAAATAAGAACTTAGAAATGTTGAACAATGTAACCATAGCTATTTCATGCATGATATAGATAAAGTTATTATTTACCTCTACCCAACATGACCCATGTAACCTAGTACTTACAAGACATGCCAAGATGTTTGTGGCTAGGTATTTTATATTTGAAATAGGGAAGACAAAACCTCCCTTCTTATATTCTATCTCCTTGGCCACATGCTCCCTCCTTTAGTATTGGCCAATACCTCCCTAATGTCTTTACCTAATTGGATTAGCTCAACTACCTTATGTATCTAGGTCATCTTAATATTCATTTTGGGTTCAACAAAGTAGAACATGTCCTTATTTACGTATGAAATCAAGAAGTGCACAAATTCATTGACTTTACCAAAAAATAGGTTCTCATAAATTTTTAGAACTCCTACTCTATCTAGTCTCTTCTTGATAATGTCATCAAAAATTACATTTTCATTAGGGGTTTTTCTCCATATATTCATCATATGTGATCATTTTCTAGGTTGGTCTCATTACCTCTTTTTCGGTGGTTGTAATGCTCCACCTTAAACTTATCTACTATAGATTCCCATTATTCACTACACACTACACTATCAAGGTACTACATCTCGATGAAACTCATCCTCACTAAATTTAACCTATATCTTATCTATGACATGCCTAGCATATCCCTTATTTTTATGGCTTTAGGTGTTCTCTTCCTTGGTCCTTTATTTTTGAAATTATTAGTAGATGTCTTTCCTTATAGTAAGTTTGATACTTCTACGATTTCCTCTCTTACTTATTCTCTATTAATATTTGATGGATATTCAAACCACTAGTTGTTTGGTGTTGCTTCTATGTCTTTAATGATAGGAATTCCAAAGCATGCACTAGGGTCTTGAATGAAGTTTATTCTCTTTGACACCTTGGCCTTTAGCATCATAACTATCTTTAATCCTCTCTAGTTTATCATTAGCCTTCCTATTTGTTTTAATCCTTGAATTTTGGCTATAATGAACATTTACTTTGAAACTAGTACTATTTGCTTAACTCTAAGCTTCACAAATTTCTAATGGTGATTGATGTCCTTTATAACCTAAAACCCACCAAATCTCTCCTTAATTTTCACTAAACCACTCAAATCTTGGTGTAATCAAAACATAATTTCATAAATGTCTTTATTCCATCCTCTAATTGGTGTTTTTTAGATTTTTTGGTACCACATTCATACATACTTTCATTATGTTAGTTTGTTTAGGCTCTTGGGGCCACTTAGGGGTATTTATTCAAAGTGGTGAAATAACATGCCCTTACCACTTTTTATCCTCCTTGATGCTTTTCCCAATACTTTCCTTCAATGAATTGGTCACCCCATATAATGGCCCTTCTACTTCCCATGCTTGAACGTTCAATTTTGTCATCCTTACATTAATTGCTAGTGCATGCCAACTATTTGCCATAATTAATTAAAACTTTTAAATTTTTTAGTAATGTCACCTTTGCCATATACACTCTTCTATTTTGTGTTTTTGGGCATTGTCCTTTTTCTCTTTTACACGTAATTTCCCTGCATTTGTTTTTTGGTACTAAACCCACCCCACACTAAATCCTATGCTTGATCCTCAAACACATCAAGTCTTTTTCCCATGAGAATTGAAAGGGGAAAGTATTGTTATCCTAATAAGTGTGAGAAACACAACATCAAACTCAAAAGAATCTTTAGATATACTATTGAAATGATCACCAAGGGGAAATTTAATCATCAAGTTTCTTAGCATTGTGCACTCTTTAAGTTATTTATACTATCAAGCTAATGTTCTAGTTAGAGAGATATTTAAAAAAAATGTGTGATAACACACACCTAAACACTTAAAAATTGGGTGTAATACCTCCAAATGAAAGTCCTCACTCAACTCACCAAGTTGGCATTACAAGGTGCATACGTATTATCATATCAATAATGTAAAAATAGTGCACACAAAAGGTAACCTGTTCTAACCTAAGAAACAAAAAATACAAAAAGAAAATGGTAACACCTTATTATAAAATTGCTCAAGCATGATAAAGATTGAACCAATTTCCTTTGAAATTCCTAATGATAATTTCACCATTTAATGTACATTATTTGCATGCATTATTCTTCAAAATGTTATGAATTATGCAAGGCTAGAGCTACCATATTTGAAGCTTTTTGGGATGCTTCAAATATCTAGAGTCATAGAGGAAAATAGGAGTGACCTTAATTGCTATTATTTGATTGATATGTGTTGGTGGTTTGTTTAGCACACCAAATTAGGAGGGATAGGGACTGTGTAACCTCTCTTAAAAAGAGATCTAAATCTCTCTCCAATGTCTATATCTACCAAGTCTTTGTGGACTAGATCTCACTCAAATTGGTTTGTTGTAAACTATTCCATATAAGGAGCCTTTGGTGGATCTGGAATATTTTTAAAATATTTTGGTACTTTAAAAAATTAGATGAAAATTATTCTTTTCCTATTTGTTTTGTGGTTTTGAATAGATCTAGAAATGATAACATAGGCATTCATTCACCAATAAATCAATGAATCTCATGCAAAAAAAAAAATGTATTTTTAACTTTCCCATGTGAATAAAAATCAGTTTTGATGAGGGTTTCAACTTGACAAGAAAATAACTGACTTACATGTGTCCATTCCATTATATTCAAAAATTCAATAATTCCATAATAAACAATGGATAAACTACTTGCAATCAAAATTGGCATTAAAATAAATTGCATTTAAGATTTACCTATATGATAAAAATCATCTTTCAAAGGGTTTTCAAATAAAAATAATATGGATGATCTATATTCTTATTGATTCAATTATATTGACATTCAAAAATACATTTACAATAATGCAAAAAATCTTGAAACTAGGATAAAACAATACTAACAGATTATATTCAAACCCTAGATCTAAAATCTTATAAAAAATAACAAAAGAGAGGGTAAGAGGAAAAACATCCTATGATATTGGAGACATAATTGATCCACTTAATGTAAACAACCCAAAAATCCAATCCTTGTATTATATAGCATTCAAACAAATAAAATCAAAGAAGGTGCAAGAGTCTGATGAGAGAAAAACTTGAAAGAGAAACATAAATCCACCATATTACATGCACAGGAAATGATAACATTCTTACATAGATTCAATTATAATCTATATATCCACTTTATTAGCACAATGATAATTTTTTTTGTAAATTGAATGAGCCCAAATTTATCCAACATAATATCAAGGCAAAAAATGAGTGGGAGAAATTACACTAAAATTGCATAAACAGATGGAAGTATTTAAGTGTTTTGGAGCAATAAAAATCCAACCCTTGGAAAGATTCCAATGTGCCAATATATAGAACAAGAGATTTATATGGGGAAATTCTTTCCATCTAAAAGGTAGTAAGGAAACATGATCATTTTTTGGAACTGAACTAACATTCAAATCGAGATGACCCCCCAAAGGGCTTAGAGAGCTAAAAATGCCAAACTTCCAATGCAAATTGGGAGTGTTAAACTCCAGATATATACTAAGTGTCTTATATGAAATTTTATCAAAATAACATGTTATATCCAATGGTGATGGTTTATAGACCCATATTTTCATGCAAACCAAGATGAGATACCAAGGCAACTTTAGAGTGACAAGAATAACAAGCCATGAACACAAGCAGGAGTAGATACAAAAAGTTTAAAGAGGTTCCCTAATTCTTAGGGGAATTAGGGTGTGATGTGAAAGTAAAAATAAATGGTGACTCTAACCAAAAATACTCCTAAATATTTTGGAATGATATAATCATGTTTATGAACATATAATCTGGTTGAGACTACACATGTAACATGAATGGATTTGAGAGAGGAAAAGATGAAAATAGCTAAGAGACCAAATTAGATATTCACATTGACTTGATGTGTGGAAATGAGTTAATTTTCACTTCTTATAACCTATAAAGACAAACTATTGTAGATCTAATCATCAGGATAGTGAATCCTACCTTGAGATAACTTGTATGGACATTACTCTACTACTAGCTAGGTGTTTATAGCCCCAATAGAGTTATCTCTGATCTAACTCTAAGACTTTATCTACTACTAACCAAACATTCATATCCTCGGTAGAGGTTACTTGAATCACCTAAGATTGAGTTTTTCCAAAATTGATTTTCTTTTTTCTTTTCTTTCTCTTTTCTTTCTTTATTTTTATTCTCTTAGTTTTGTGTTGGGGACCACTATGGCAAGTGAAAGATAGAACTATAGATTTTTCACCCTAGACTTTCACCACAATAGGTTTGTCTAGGCAAACCTAGAAACAATTGAGATGTGATTTTTTTCTTAATTTTGAGAGAATATCTTCATTAACCAGATAGTTTACCCAAACTTATCGAAACATGAACCAAATTAGAATGCACATAATAGCTTAAGCTTTCAAAACTAACTCTGAAACATAATCTAATGATACAAACTACTCAAAATACTTATGTACCAGATTGTTATTTATGTCACTTACCTATAGTCCCTTCATTATTCATTATTTAACTATTAAGGGAAACCTATAGGGGAAAATAAATGGCCAATAAAAAGTGAGAAAATTTGGAAAAGTAAATGAAACCAGGAAAGAAAATAAGAAACAAAAGATAGAAAGAGAAAGAGAAGGTATTTACAAAAACTTTACAAGCAAATTCATGCCTGGAAGCAAGAATTTGGGGAAATTTCCATTGACAAGTAATACAACACCCTCACTAGTTAGACACATGATATGGAGTACATTATGTTCAAGATTTTAAAAAGATTAGTAGAGATCCTACCAAGGGAAAACACATATTTACAATAATGTTGACATATAAGCTCATAAAAACTATCTTAAAGAGTTATATCTATGTTATTTCTAGACAAATTAAGTAATTTTTATTATTAAATTTAGTAGTGTACTTACACTTAACTTGAAAAAACCACTTGGGATAGGATTTGAGAAACACATCTACTCATACATTGAATTACAATGAGTGATAAGAGTGGGTATCAACACATACCAAATTGACCTATGTACCTAACCTAATAGGGATAGGTTATTCATGTCAGTTAAATGATGAATCCATTATTGATTTCTCCTTAACTAATATGAATGCTCTGGTAGCATCCCCTTTATCATCTTCTTCACCTAGAAGGCTTAGAAGTGGTTCTTTCCCAGTCAAGGATATTTTGGTTTTGTCATCAGTGGTAGAAGTATGTAGATATTTATATTGGATTGTGGCATATTCAGATCTAACTTTCACTAACTTCACTTCATCATGGCTTGGGTAGCAATGCTTCTAATCACTCATTTCTATTTTTGTTGCCTCCACTATGGTGAGGAGCACAAGAATACTACACTCATATTCCACAAATTATTTTAAAGGATCCAAACATTTAAATGTAGGGATAATAAAATGATTTTATTCTTATTTACATATATCATCGACAATGTACATACACTAATATTTAATGGATAAGACTCTTGTGACTTCACCATTTAGGTTCAAGCCAATCAGATCAAAGGTAAGGATATCTTGAGGTGAGAGATATTTCATTTTGAACTCATTTAATTCACCTTATTCAAACAAATGACCAATTTCATCATTGATTTCTTCTATCTCTTCCATATCCAATGATGGGATGGGAGTCACACTATTGCAAATGAATTTTCTATCACCTTGAATCAACTTTCTAAGGATAGGGACAACAATATATGCTTGATTTAACCTATTTGGTAATATTTGTGTATTATTCCTAATTTAGTTAAAGGGTCTGAGCAGTAAAATAAATAAATATGTAATAATTAAGCTACTAATTTGTGTAAATTAGATTAAAATTTTAACCTTTCTATAAATAGTAACAAGAGGGAGAAAATAAGACTTAACTAAAAACTAATACAACTAAGACAGGGTCTGAGATTCATTGTACATGATTAGGACACTTTTACAATCTAGGATTTGACCTTCATTTTATGATTGGATAGGAGCACCAAAAGTGGATAGGAGTGTCACTGATGTTGTAGTCTATCTCTACCACTATTATCGAGGAGATCTAAGCTTTTTGGGTTTTGTTCACTATGCTTGTGTGACCCTGCCTGTGATGTTTTGGTAGATTAAAGTCTATAGATCTCCCTATATAATAGATTTAATCTTCAAACCATATAATTCATTATGCTTTGACTAATTTCAAGAAAGAGGGGGGGGTTAGTGTGTGTAAGATTCACTAAATCTATATCCATACCCCTTGTGTGGGCACACTACCTACATACCAATGCTCTAAAGAGGGATCAAGCCATATGTAGTTCTCACACTTGATGTGATTTGTGCAATAGAATGTATGAATATGAAAAATACTAAACTAGATGTGCTTGAGGTGGATAAGGACTAGTGTAAGGATTTGAATAATCTTGTAAGTGTATTGACTAGTTGTATGCATATAATAGAGAAGATTACTTGAGTAGTCTTGCTTATATTCTTGCTTGCTTAGTGATATTTTCAAACCCTTTCCATGTGATATTTGAATGGGATTTTATAGGGATTTATTGGTCATGGGTTGAATGTTCTTGCATTAGGTTGACAAGGAGAAGGATGGGGAATTAAAAAAACTGACCATTGGGGCCAAAAATGCATTTGGATAGGAGCACCAAAAGTGGATAGGAGTGGCAACGACACTGTAATCCAAGTGTGGTTCTATTATCCTAAGCTGATAGGGCTTGGGGGGATGAATTAGTCATAGAAAGAGTAGTCTGGCTGAGCTAGGATTAAGTTTGAAAGGTTATGGATGATTGGGAATCAATGAAAATATGTCTATGGGGTCATGAGAGCAAGTAAAAGGGACCTATGGGTTGGGTGTCACAAGCCACACTTAAATTACCAAATTTTGAATTTTATATGACTACATTTGCCCCACCTTTATTCTAGTGATGTAGTAAAGTGAATTACTAGGATAAAATAAAAATAAAAAGTGTACCCAAACTTACCTACAAGGGTGAAGCTCATGAAGTTGTGTGATGTTAGATGTGCATAGAGAGAGAAAATTGTGAAGTAATATCTAAAATAATAATGTATAAATTTGGGTAAGAGAAGGAATGAATACACCTCACTAGGTACATAAATTAATAGAAAACTTTTTATGATACTAAGTGATGCTGAGTGACGCTGGATGTGTGTTGTACCAAGAGTAATATCATAAACGACACTGAGTGCTCAATTCCATAAAAATGGATCAAGAATGAAAAGACTATCCTTTTGACTCCATCATCACTCACTAAGTGAAGTTATGTGATCATGCATGTGTTAATTGATGTTTGGACTATGTGTCTAATTCCTTTGAATAGGTGGCTTAAGAATACAAAGGCTAGCTAGTCCTTTGGCTCTATCATTGCCACATGAAGTGAAGCTATAAAATGATATTGATATAAAATGTATGTTATATTAGTGTAGACACCAATATTGTGTCGACTCCCCCTTGGTCCCCTTTTAAACACTTACACACCTTATTAATTTAAAATAAACTTATTTTAAATTATGGCCTCACCTAGACACCTCACCTAGACACCTCGCCCTAAGACCATTTCCTACCCTATGAGTCACCTTGAGACTAGGTCATCTACCCATTACCTATTCTCACTCCATTCCAACCTCCTAACTAACTCTTGTGCCTAATAAACCCGTTCTTTGACCGTTCTCCAATGACAAATGCACTTGGTGGATGGAGAATGGGCAAAGGGCTAAAAATATCCCTTTTACCTATTCTCTGGCCGTCGATGTTGGTCAAATGTCAGCTGATGCCGGTGAGATCATCGATGTCGATTACTTAAATTGGGTTCTAACCTTGAGCTAGGGTCTAATCGTTGATCCCAAATTCTTCCTCCTGGACTCTGAGACATTAACGCGCACACTCTGAGACCAAACATCAGACTTTGAATAACGATTTCTTGGCTACAAAAACTCTACACAAGTGACTCCAGATTGGATTTAGAACATTGCATGAGGGCTTCGACATCAGCCACAACAAGAATACACATTCTAACACCCTTGGTTTTTCTAATAGAGCTAAGTATTCTTCTATTTCATTTCATTAATTTATAATACATTAGTAATTAGTTTCTATTTACTATTTCTAAATACTATCAACCAGACCCAACTTCCTACGTAGAAAGGCTAAAAAGCCTTCCTTCTATTCTTATCCTCTTTTTAAACCTATCCCTGATCTTTGCCCCTTCTTAGACCCTATTCACTATCTTGCAACTCTGCACAAACCCTTAAACTCCCAAACTCCTTTGTCGATCACAGACATACCCTAAAACCCATCCAAGGCCCACTGCCCCTATCGACATTGGTAACATAACCGATGTTGGCATATTAAACAATCGACGTTGGTAGGACTATCGACGTCGGTGACTGTGACAGATTGATTGCAAAGAATAGGTACGCGTTGTCTACTTTCTCTTTCTTAGTCTTTCATTATTTATTTTCATACAACACTCTTTTTGTCAAATAGTGGACTGTCATCCCTCACAGAGCTTTACACTTCCAAGACTGAGCGTTACTTGGAAGTCCACAATATCTTTATCTAACACTCTCTTTGTTTAAATCTTATTATTATCTACATGTGTCTTCCTCCATAACCAAAGAGGAGCTCCTACAATGCTTGGATACGGTGCACAACTTAATCTGGGTAACGTACAAACCCCTGACCCTTCACCTTTAGTTTCTTCTTCTTCTGAATGTAATTAGCAAAAACATAGAGAAACATTCTAGCACGCTTGGTGGGACCCTGGAGTTTTCCTTGGGTTCATTTTTATAAAAAGTAAACTTTCATATAGATGCATTAGGAAAATATCCTCTTCTTGCATCCTTCTTCTATCTCTTTATTTTGAAAAGAAACTATTAGCACAAGTTAAAAAGAACATTTCTTTTTCTTCTTGTCACTTCTTCCCTGCATCTTAGAGTAGTGAAAATTCATACTCTTAACCTTTTCTCCACTTGTTTGCATCTGAACAAAACATTTCAATTTGGGTTAAAAACTATTGCATCTCATTCCTGCTTGAATGCATACTTAGCCCATTCACTTAGTAATTAAAAACACATTATGAATAAATCGTAGTGCACAAATGTTACACAACCAGACCATATTCACATCAAATTAAACATTTAAACATACTTGAGATAAGGCTCGTCTAGGATTTCATCACCTAGTGGATACCTTACCCTTCCTGGTGATCCTACTTGGACTTCACTCCCAAGAAGAGGACCCACTCTATTCTCTGGCAGAGTATAAACTATAGGCAAAGTATATATTGGCTAAGCGGCCTAACTCAGCTCTGGGTTCGTGAAGTGAAGGGAGCAAGCCCCTAGCACTAGGCCACGTACGGAACCTAACACAGATTTTTGAGCACCAAAACATAACCTAAAACCAACCATAGACTTCCTCTTTAGGACCTATTCTAAAAGCCCAATTCCCAAACATATTCTTCTAAGGCATAAGCCACCATGACTCTAAAATTTATTCCTAGGGATTTAACGTTTTAGAGGTTTCTTGCCATCATCTATTTTGCTATTTTTTATCTGATTGTTTGAGCGGTTAAGTTCGCCTCATTCTGAAGTTTAAAAACAATTCAAAATTTCTCCTTTATTCCAAAAACTTTTAGTTTTTTGAGTTTTTAGAAATACACAGACACTGACATCGGTATTTTCACCGATGTCAACAACTTATCTTCACCGACATCAGTTTTTCCACCGATGTTGGCAACATATACTCACCGACATCAGTTTATCCACCGACATCGGTCACTGTCAACAAATTTTCTTTCCAAACAAGCTTAAAACTTGACTTTTTTGCTGTTAAACATAACTTCTGGTCTCCTAAAACTGAAATATATAGTTTTTGGAACCTGAACCCATTTCACCTTGAATGGCTTTGACACGTAGTCAAGCCAAATCTCTTGTTGACCACGCAAGTCAACAACCACTTCCACCTTCGCCCTTCATAACAAATCCTCTAATGGAGTATACTTTAGACACTAAGCGTACTCCTATCTAACCTACCCCAAATCAACCTCCTATTATTCTCGATGGGGATCAAGCTTTTGAGAGATTCCTTGACCACAACGTCAAGGCTCTCCAACACTATCTCGCTAGAAGCCAAATGCGAGATCCTTCAGGTAACCCTATTTATGGGATGCCAACTTCCTTGGTTGAAACAACAATAATATCAATAGCCTCTGTTACCCAACCTATGGTTACTCAGGCCATTGCCTCGACTAGTAACCCAACCATGGATAATATTCAAGATTTGGCCTCTCCTTCTATTTTTGGACCTACCTCCATTGGGGTTTCCGTACCCCCTCAACCACAAACAATTCAACCAAGTTTGACACCTTTTTAGGACTTGATTGTCTCTATCCCATCTGCTCTTGTACCCATAAATACAAGAGTGACCACCTATCTTGTAACTAGTATCGCCACCAATCAACCACCTTTGGCAGCATCTAGTCAAATTGTGCCCTCCAACTTCATGGCATAAGCCCCCTTGACCTCAACATCAGTCCCTATGACAAACTACCAATATGTTGCACCTACACAAATGCAACCAAGTATGTCATACGCCCCTCTTAATGCCTTTCAGGTACCCTATAACTTAGGGGGTGCCCCACCTACCAGTCCATCAGTCGATCTAATCAAGATGCTGATGGATAAGATGTCTAACCTTGAGACATCCATTTCTAGTTCAAAGAGTGTTCTTTCATATGAACAAATTTGTAATGAACCTATTCATCCTTCGGTCCCTATTCAACCATATCCTAGCCAGTGGGAACTCCCAAAATTTACTCATTTTCAGAGTAAAGAGAACCCACAACAACATCTATGAGCGTTTAGACATGCTTGCTACCTTATAGCACACGATGATGCATTATTACTTCGCACATTTCCCATGTCACTTTTTGGTGCCGCCCTTGATTGGTATAGTTTTATTACTAGTCACTCTCTCTTTACCTTCACTCAACTAGCTCAACTATTCCTTCACTAAAAAGGTCTCCATCACAGACCTATATTCTATTAGATAATTTGATGATGAATCAATAGCTGACTCTGTTGCCTGTTGGAGAGGTTTGATTAACCAACTCTCCTTTTCACTACCTCAGCCTGAGCTCATTGAGCTCTTTTCAAGAGCATGTGCCAAGCACATCTCATCCACTTTGCGAGTTTAAACATTCCACACATTTGATGAAGCTTTTACCATGGCCTGAAATCTTGAACTCCATATGGTCGAAGAAGATAGAGTCAAATTGCGTAGTAAAAATACCAACGCAAAATCCAATGACCCTTCTTCCAAATCTTCTTCTTCCCATTCCAAGTCCAAGGGATCAGCAAATGCTGTGGTACTTAGATCATCATCTTCTACCACAACTAACCACTTTGACCCCTCCACATCACAAAGCATCACAAAACAATTCCAACAACGATACATACAACATCAATACACTCCAATTAGAGAATCATACACTTTCGTGTTGGATAAATTAGTAAAGTAGGGGGTCCTCAATCTCCTTCAAATTTGACCACCCCAATTTGACCCCTCAAAAGCCATTCCTGCATGGTATAGGGAAAATGACTTTTTTAATTATCATCATGTCAAAGGTCATGACACCGACAATTGCAAAACCTTCAAAAACATTGTCCAAGACATGCTAGACAAAGGGGATCTTGTTTTGGATAACCCAAATGCACCGGCTAACCAAAACATAGACATCTTTAGGCAACCATTCCCTAATCATCCCCTTAGTCAAAATAATGTTCAGACCATGGCCGACGACCCTCAAGAACACAACATACACACGGTCAACACGGTCTTTCCTGTCATTCCTAACCAACCTCTTCCATAGTCTAAAGAGGTTAGTCAACCTATTTCTACACCATGGCTAGAAGAACCTATTCTACCCATATCACCCCCACGACATCAAACAACTCCTCTACCCATTCGTCTACCTTGTGAGGAACCTGTATTACCTGTTCCTCTTGCCCCCAACTTTCCTCTTCTTATACCATTGGAAGAGCATACCCCACACCCTCATGTAGAAGGGGCCATCATCCCTCTACTTCACCCTTTAGAGGATCCTTCCTCTCCTATTTGTCCTCCACCAATGGAGGATAGTCCGCCATCCACACCCCTTTCGCACGTAAGAGAGTCTACTTTAACCTTTCCCATATTAAAGGATGCTTTGATGATACCAACACCACTAGCCTCACCCTCATCCTTCTTATTACCAATGGAGGACCATACTTTCCCCGCTCCTAGACCACACATCGAAGACATGATCATCCCTGTGCTCTATCCTCTCGAAGAGCCACATTCTCCAATCCCTTCTCCACTGAGAGAGGAACTTGCCACTTCACCCACTTTGGCTGAGGAAGGTCCTGTAATGGTTTTCTCTCACCTTTGGCCTGAGATCACTGTGTCTAACATGTTTTCACTCTCACGATCACCCAAATCCTCTAAAATACCAACTGTAAGAACTCGCATGACATCACCTAAACCCTTCTCTCGATTGGCAGAAAATGTAGGATTTCTCCATTCAAGGAACTTACAACATGAGGTGCTATGGGAGCGACTTAAGGCTCCTTATCCTACATGTCTCACTTTGACTTATACTACCAATCCTTTTGTGACTACTCAGCCCAAAATCTCTAACAAGAGTTGGGCTTCCACTTTCAAATCTTCAGAAGCTCAACCATCCACACCTAAACCCAAACCCTCACAAGCATCCATCACACCAAAATAGGTTAAACCTCTCGGCATTCACCCTATATCAAACCTCACTCACCCAAAAGTGAAGGTAGATTTGAACCTCACCCCACACAATAGTAGTCCTCACACCAAACTAAAGAAGGCTACTAAACCACATTGGAGAACTCCTCCCCCACCATCACCATTGCCCTCTATTTTGGGACCACACCCTTATACCTTAATAGGAGTGCTCCCTACTCCAACACCTAACAAAAAAAATTGCCTCCATTACTCCCTCTACCCATCAAAAACATACTTCCTCCAAAAAATCCAACACCTCTCACCATGAAAGTGCTATCTACGTGTGTGGTCACACCACCAAACAAAAAGATGGTACAAAAAACTCCTCCTACAACTCTTAAACATAATTTGTCAACCTCTACTGCAACAACAAAGAGTGCATACCCATTAGTGGGGTCCTATGCTTTGTTGCTACGTCGATTGTTGTAGTCTTCTAGCATCAGTCTCCCACCTCTTAAACCATTCCAACCTCTCAGACCAAAACCATCTTGATTTGATGACACTCAAATATGTGCATATCATCGCACACCTAGACATGACACTAAGCATTGCTGCACTCTTAAAGTTGTCATTTGCCAATGCTTGAAAAAGGACACCCTTCTCATGAAGGACCCCTTTGAAAAATCGTCGACACCATCCCATGCCTCCCAAACCTCCTCACCTTCATCGGGATCCCATCATCAGACTATGGTCCCTCTACCACCTTTTCCCCCTTTATTCAAAATCAACACCATCAATGTGGCCACCAGGTCACAAACTAGGAAGGATAAAGGAAAAGAGAAGGTTTCTACTCCTTGGACATATCCATTCATCAAGCCTTCTCCACCACCAAAACCCAAGATTTATATCTTGGGCACATCTTGACCAACATCTTCAGGGTCAATTCGTAACTCCATGGTGAAACAACTTCACCAAACCCCTATGAAGATGTCTTTGTATGACCTAATACAAAGCTCTCCACAACATCGCCAAGCCTTGATTAAAGATTTACAAGCAGTGAAGGTCTAACCTGAAGACCCCCAACCACTAGCTGCTTTAGTCAAAACATTACCTAAAATTGCCTCCATCACCTTCAGTGATTATGAGATTCCAGAGTACAACCTGGAAGATCAAGATCTCACCCTTTTAAACTAAGCCTACCCAAGCAAAAGCTTTGTAGGACGCATCCTTGCATCGCACTCTTTGTCAAAGAGGAGCTTTAATGTCTTCTCTCCGTCTCATTTATCCAACCCATTGATTATCTACAATGGGTGTCAAAAATTTTCCCTTTCACAAAAACAACTGAGGGAATTCGACTTTGTACTGACTATCATGACCTCAACCAAGCATCGACCAAGCATCAACCAACTTCACGTCCAACATCAACCAAAACATGCCTACAACTAAAATTTGAAAGAGCGAGATTTCAAAATCAGAGATCTCATCCTTAAAGAAAACCAACACGTGACCAATATGGAAAGAAGTAAATGAGGCAAGTTTGCTCCTAATTGGCTTGGACCTTATATCATAACGCACAAGTATGGATCAGGAACTTATCATCTGTCTTCTCTCAAAGGCTAGCCAAAACTTGAGCACCTTAATGCCTTGCATCTGCGACCATTTTACTATTAATCAAGTAATCATTCACTTGATATTTAACTTGAGCTCATCCCTTGAGCAACCCCTGTCATCCTCATTCCTATTCCTTTCAATCCTTTTTCCCCATAAACATTAGTTAACCCTTTTTTCATTAATGCTTTGTCCTAATAAAAAGGGAAACCCTTAAATGTCTATAGTCTAGTCCATGACTAAAAGTCCAGTCAACAAAACAAATATAAAATTGGGATGCCTAATAAAAGGTCACAAACTATAAGTGTAGACTGCTCCCTCGAAGGGCAACTATATTATTACTGTAATTAGTAGACTGCTCCCTTGAAGGACATCTATTCAAAGACATCTAAAACATACAAAGTAAAACATAGACCACTCCCTCGAAGGATGGCTATGCCCAACTTTTGCTACCATAACAACACATTTTTAGAAGCTTCCTGCATCGATCAGCTTCAATATGACCACAAAACAAAACATCCCCAAGTAGACTTCCCACATTGATCAGTCTACCAAAAAAAAATGACTAACAAACTATTAAGTCATGGACTTGCCTATAGTCATTCTCTGGGTCACCTATAAAAGGGGAAAATTTATCCCTACTAAAAAGGGTTACGCTATCTTAACATATCACATAATCACACCTATTACCCCAACATACTCAAGGGATTTTGAGCTCACTTAATGTCAAGTGATTTGAGTACTTCTCTAACACAAATCAATGGTCAATGACGTAATGCATGAATAGGGCTTTTGTTTGCAAAAACCCTTATCTATGCTATCATAATGGTCTTCATCAATGAAAGAGCAACGCGCCTTTCACTTCTTACTTAACTTCATCACATGCCCATAACATGACAACCAAAACATTTTTTTTAACCATTAACATAACCTCATGATTTATTTAATGCAAATATCAATTTGTGTTATATAAATTATTATAGCCCATTCACATTAGTTTCTATGGAAAACAATACACATGGAAACTAACAACCAAACACAATTTATGTCAAGCATATACCATCACCAATATGGAAACTTGCTGAAGCATAAATATACTCATTTCATTTTTAGCATACACCATCACCAATATGGAAAATTGCTAGGGATGAAAAACCACATAACCTATGTTACAGAATACACCATCACATAATATGGAAAAGGCTGTAACATCATCATACTCATTTAATTTTTAGCATACACCATCACAAATATGGAAAATTTCTAGGGATGAAAAACCACATAACCAATGTTACAGAATACACCATCACATAATATGGAAAAGGATGTAACATCATCGTACACTCACATAACCAATGCTATAACATACACCATCACACAATGTGGAAAAGGCTATAACATCATCATACACTCATCATTTCAAGCATGTACCATCACACATATGGGAAATGCTAACAACACTAACCTGACCAAAACAACTATCAACCACTTTGACTCTTCTACCCTTTTGGAGAGAACTACATCGGCCCGAGGCCCTTAAAATAGGGGCTATATGGGCATCACTCAGTTGACATGGCATCTTCTGAGGTTAGCTCAGCCATTCATTGGTTCATTTACCTAATGGACTAACTATATAAACCAGTCCAAAATCATGACCAAACAACCAGCCCAAACATTGTAGAAGTCACCTTAGACTTCTCATGGGGCACATTGGAGATCACATACATCTCCCTATCCACAACAAACAACACTTGAGATCACTTATATCTCAACCTGACTCAACAAACAACCGTAGAGATCACGATTATCTCCTTAGACCATGACCACTTTTGAGACAACTCTACCGTGGTTGTTTTAATTGCATATATGCTACCTCACAAATAGCTAGCAAATTGTACACACCCCACATTATGACCCTCACACCTATTGTCAGATTGCGACCAAGTTGAACCCCAATATTTGTGACATTTTTGTGTTTTCCAGGAGCACTTCCTAACCCAGGATACTTGGAACACAATGACCATTGGAGCTATAGATTTGATCAATCTAACCCAATCAGCTACGACCAAAAAGCTGGGGACCGGTTAGTTTAATTTTTGTCCTTCTCGACCATTGGAGTTATAGCTTTGATCATTTAACCCAATCAGCTACGACCAAAAAGCTAGGGACCTGTTACTTTGATTTTAGTGCTCCTTAACCTTACCTATGACAATTTGACCTACCTATCATGTGAAGTGGCATACACACAATCTCAACTATTGCAGCATTCACACTCCAACTTCACCATACCCATCCACTACCTATCAAATTGGCAACCGATTTTGGATTGCCCTCTCTCGATTCTCGCTTTGAGGGGGAATACCTTATACCTTATCCCATACCTAGGGCAACCTACACCTTATCCCATACCTGGGGTAATTTACTCCTATTTTTGTCTTATAGTTCGTCAGAATAACCAACAAGACCAAAAGGGAAAAATGTAGACACCAATATTGTGTCAACTCCCCCTTGGTCCCCTTCTAAACACTTACACACCTTATTAATTTAAAATAAACTTATTTTAAATTATGACCTCACCTAGACACCTCACCTTGGACACCTCACCCTAAGACCATTTCCTACCCTATGAGTCACCTTGAGACTAGGTCATCTACCCATGACCTATTCTCACTCTATTCCAACCTCCTAACTAACTCTCATGCCTAATAAACCCATCCTTTGACCATTCTCCAATGGAAAGTACACTTGGTGGATGGAGAATGGGAAAAGGGCTAAAAATAGCCCTTTTACCCATTCTTTGGCCGCTGGCATCGATCAAATGTCAATCGATGCTGGTGGGATCACCGATGTCAGTTACTTAAACTGGGTTCTAACCTTGAGCTAGGGTCTAATCGCTAATCCTAAATTCTTCCTCCCACACTCTGAGACATCGGCGTGCACACTCTGAGACCAAACATTAGACTTTGACTAATGCTCTCCTAGCTTAGAACATTACATGAGGGCTTCAACATTAGCCACAATAGGAATACATGTTCTAACACCCTTGGTTCTAATAGAGCTAAGTATTCTTCTATTTCATTTTAGTAATTTAGAATACATTAATAATTAGTTTTTATTTACTATTTTTAAATACTATCAAACAGACCCAACTTCCTACGTAGAAAGGCTGAAAAGCCTTCATTCTATTCTTATCCTCTTTTTACACCTATCCCTAACCTTTGCCCCCTCTCAGACCCTATTCACTATCTTGAAACCCTGCATAGACCCTTAAACTCCCAGACTCCTCTGTCGACCACAGACATACCCTGAAACCCGTCCAAGGCCCACTGCCCCTACCGACATCGATAACATAACCGACATCGACATATTGAACAATCGATGCTGGCAGGACTACCAACGTCGGTGACTATGACAGACTAATTATAGAGAATAGGTACGCATTGTCTACTTTTTCTTTCTTAGTCTTTCATTATTTCTTTTCATACAACACTCTTTTTGTCAAATAGTGGACTGTCATCCCTCACGGAGCTTTACGCTTCCAGGACCGAGCGTTGCTTGGTAGTCCACCATATCTTTATCTAACACTCTCTTTGTTTAAGTCTTATTCTTATCTATAGGTGTCTTCCTCCACAGTCAAAGAGGAGCTCCTACAACGCTTGGATACGGTGCACAACTTAATCTGGGTAACGTACAAACCCATGACCCTTCACCTTTAGTTTCTTCTTCTTCTGAATGTAATTAGCAAAAACGTAGAGAAACAATTAGATGGATCTTAAAGCCCATGAATGCTCTATAATCTAACAATATTATCATGGATATCCAAATGTATGTTGGAAACTAGGCCACTCTTGGCCACTTTGAAAGATGGAGATTAGGTTTGTATAAAATCCACTCTAAAACTAGGCACTAGGCTTGTATGAAAGCCATTCAAAAATGATACCAACCACCTGCAGATGGAATAAGGCATGAAAATGATGAGAATTCTTGGGTAATGTTGAACTCAGAAAGAAAAGAAAATAAATGTGCCACACACATTGCCCCTAATCACTGGTGTTTGAAACATGAATTTTAGTTTAAAAGTTTTACCAACTACCATATCTGAAATTGGAAGTGAGAGCCATCATGTTTTGGATAATTCCCCCTATATATATATTCTTTGAGTAAAATTTTACTAGAAACTATTGATTCTAAACTGGTCTGACTGTGTAAAACTATAGCTAAACCTACTTTTTTGCCTACTTTTGAAAAGTCTAGTTTTTCTACTATTTGGACAAGAACACCAAAAATGGACAATAGTGGCACCAATACTATAGTCCAATCTTGACACTATTGTCCTGGGCTAAATCTAATGACTTCTAACATTTTCACTGTCTGCATGGTCTGTCTGACTAGTTTGATGTTTAGTTGTTATTTTGGGTGTGCTAAAAGCTAGATTTTTGACTGTTAGGAGCTTTGATCTCTATGAAAAAACCCTATTTGTTGCTTTCTCTTTTGAGGGTAGGATGAATACCCTAAAATTACTAACCTCAAAAGAAAGAGCCTTACAAGTGTGTTATTCTACAAAGATACATGAAATATCAATGATAATCGATAAGATATCTCAAGATATAGCATGGTTTATATTGAGAGAATGTAAGATCAATAGGGGTATGCCTCTATATATATAACAGTGTAATAGCATGTGTGAAGTACTAAACTAGAACTAGGAGTGTTAGTTTTTAGTTGTTAGTTATCATGGAGGGATGGAGCATGATGTCTAGAAAGCAAGATAATGCATGATGTGGATCATGTCATTATAAAAAATGGAGAAGAAATAAGTAATCACACATAAAAGGAAAGAAACAAGAAGTGTACAAGAGTGTCCAAGCATCCAAGAAAACAAGGACATGGGCACATGTCACTCAAACTAGAAAGAAAGCATACAATACATGTTCAAATGCCATATACACATATAATTGAAAATAAGCAAGGGTTGACATGAGGGCCATAATCACATACAAGATTAAATACAAAGGACATTAGAAAATTTCCTAAGGTGCACACATGAATAGAAGCAAAGGACATTAGAAAATGTCTTAAAACACATACAAGAGACAAAACAAGAACTAAGAAATGCAATCAATCTAGCTACACAAAGCAAGAAAGGAAAGCATGTGAATACTAGAACTATAATCACCTCTAACTAATCAAAGCAAGAATGCAAAATTATGAAAGACATGACAATATAAGACTAGGTATATGCTAATAAATACACAAGTGTTACATACTAGTGAGTGTCGATAGAGTAATCTGTGTAAGCTAGTAAATAATGTACATCATTATGATAACTAGAGTGTGTCATATAGAAATAACATAACTTGGATGGTGTAGTCATGTAGAAGATGTCCCCAGTGGGTGAATATATTGATGTATGTCTTGAATATATAATTAGGATTCCCCTTCAATGGGTAGAGTGAAGCAATCAAAGAGCTAGATGTCATTGGACATACTCAAAGGAGATCAAGTGAATCACGGTAATGTAGATAAATTAACCAACAATAGCATAAAAAAACAAATGTAAGTCCTAGCATAGCAGTAGAAATGTAAAGCATGGATAATGCATATAATTGAAATGCTTTTGGTGTTTTAAAAATTATTTGAATGTTTTTGTATTTTGAAATATTTGAATGTTTTTCATATTTTGATATAAGATATGTACAATTAATCATTAGGAGAATGTGTATAAGAATTTGAAGAGAAGCTATGTATAAGTAAGTTGGAAAGGGATGATACTAATTGAAGAGTCTCATGGGAGACTCCCTATCATCATGTCCTATATCAAGGAAAGGATCATGCGTGATCATGAAGCATGATGAAAGGGCTAAGATTGTGACTTTGAAAGCTGTATATGTTGTAAATGCTCTAAAATATCTGAAGTAGAAACTAAGTGTGAGGTCCCCCTATAACGTTTATAAGTGGATGAAACTATAGGGCTCTTAGGGACCTATATGGTATTAAGAGAAGCTCTATGAACATGTGACCTATGTGTATACACATTAGATTTCAATGATACTACCCTAGGTATGAATACTATAGTTGGAAGTTGTCTTGAATCCTAAAACTATGGTTGCTATGAAAGAGACCTCTATGAAAGTGTATGAACTCTCTATACCAGTGATGGAGGCCTCAACTATGTCTAAATTTGAACTAGATACAGAGCTAAAAATGGTGGAAAAACTGAAATTGGTGGATAAACTAAAACTGGTGACTACAAAGTAGAAGATGGATCTAAAGTGGGGAGTGGTAAATCCACAAAATGTAACAACTTTATTAGCATGAATGAATTTCATGCATCTGTGAACTATAGAAGGGACTGTATGAAGTTTTTAAATCCATGGTTGACCAAGTAACATATCAAAAACTCCTACACTGGGAACAATAGTGAATGGTGTGGCCACATGTGTTGGACCAACCTATAAAGTAAGTATAATCTCAACCAATGAACTATGTATGTGCCCATTGAATCCATTTATAATTATGGCCATCGAGGTAATATCCTTCTTTGAATATTTCAAATGTTTTAATAATGTCATAGTGCACATATTCACATTAGATCTATTGTCTATGAGAAAACTATAAATAAGATGATTATGAATGTAAACTATAAGAAAGAGTGCATGATAATCTGAATCATTCTCTATGATCTCCTACTTTGAGAAAGAGATCGAAGGTCTAGCTGGAACTCTAAAATTATATACACCAATCATGATGCTCAAAGGATGTAACTCAATTAAAGGTACCCTGTATGTATCTATTGGTAGATGTGTATGATATGCATGGTGAACCCCTAATGTGTTCCCTATATCTTATTTAAAATGCTATGTAAACAGATCTAAAAATATTTTCAAAGCTTTATCCTATGTTTTCTTTATCTAAAGAGGCTCAACTAAAGTGTCAAGATCAATATGATTGCCATCTATTAAATCCTGTATCTTATGTCTCAAACTAAAGCATCAATCTATTGTATGGCTTGGTACCCTATGAAATTCATAAAATACATGTTGATCATATCCCTGTGGAATAAGCTTTATTGGGTCAACTTGCTGAATATGAGGGAGAGATATGATGTTATATTCCAATAGCTACTGTAAAACTCTGGTTGAAGAAACTAGTAAATTGTTAAATGCACATCAAGGAGGTGTTAATAAAATCACTCACTAAGGGATCTCAAAATATGCATTGACTATGGGCTGTAGACACCTAAATCTAGCCATTGATAACCTCTAATTAGGGTTTTGGCCAATTTTTACCCAAAATGCCCAATTTGACCTAAAAACACTAAATCATGCTAAATGATGGGAAACTAACATATTCAAGTGCCAATTTGGCTAGGCTATCATTAAATGGGGCAATGCAATTTGTAGTCCAACTAACTTTGATAAGATCATTTCAAGTCAAAATACCAATTTTGCACCAAGGTGCTTTGGATTGCTCTTTCCCATCAAATCTCTTGTATAAGATGCATGCCTTTTTTATTTATTGTTGATAAAATCCTAAATGGTAATATGGTTCCAACACACCTAACATTGACTTTCAATTCCAATCCATTCAAATTTTGGACCAATAATAAGACATTCTGATCAATTTGAGTAATTTGTGCACAAAGTTCTTAAACATCCTTAAGAGATAATTAACTCAAATCAAGGCATAATTAAGAATTATATGGAGACTTGTTGAATAATTTGTTTTGAAAATGAATATTGAATATCTACATCATCAGGTGACCTCATTTCTTGGGAAGACATCCCTAACCATAAATGCCACAAATATCAGGATTCATACCATCCAGGCCTCATCAATGCCTTTGATGATGCCCTCCATGCCTCTTAATTTACCCTTCTTCCAATGCCATGATGAGGATAATTATAAACTTAATTCCAAAAATTTAATTAATCTTCAACCACACATCTCAATCTTAGGATGGACAGTTTAGGTTGATTCTAGACATTTGCAAAAATCTATAAATAGAAGGCCTTACCACATCATTTATAAGTCTTGATAATGTAAATTTATAATGAACAAATGGTTCCAAAAGTCATTGTATTTAGTTTGACCATTCCAAATTGATTTTAAGCTAAGCCAAGCCATAAGCCAAAGGTACTAAGGAGATATGGAAGTAGCCAAGCTTCCATTGCCAAGGACTTCATGAGCACAAGCCGAGCAAGCCACTACAACAAGCATTTTGGAGCATCCAAGGAAGGTAAACGAGGGTTTCTTTTGCATTTTAGTTTTGTATTTTAATCATGGTTGTTAACTAAGCTCTCCCTAGTGTCTAGGCCTAGAGATGTTATGCTAGTTCATGTGTTTCTTTCATTTTGTTTTCATTTTAGAACTAACACCATACTAACCATCCTCTCTTGAGTCAAATTTTTAGATCACATATGGCACACTCGGTGGGACTAGATGCATCCCACACATGAAGTAGATCATTTTCAGCTTTAAAATACTCATTTAGACCATTAAAAATCTTGAAAATTAATTTTCTAATTTTATTTTACTATTTTTGTTTGCTACAGGTTTATACAGTAACTAACATTAGTTAGATAGCTTAGTCGACATTGATTAGTAAAATTGACATTAGTTGGATAGCTGTCATCAATCACATTAGTATAATCGATGTCGGTTAGATAACCATCATCGATTAGAAAATGTAACCGTCATTGGTTATATAAACTGACGTTGGTCACTACATTTTTTTTAAAGCATAAACTCGAGAGATATTTTTTTAAAGTTCATTGTTTCAAACCTAAAAGAGCTTCAAGGCTAAAGGACATGCTAAAATTTTTGTTGCAAGACCAAGCTTGACATTTTCTAAAAACATTTTTTAGATCATCTTTTGCATGCTTTAAAATGAACTAGGAACATTATTTTGGTGCTTAATATAACATTTACATGCTTAAGTAGATGTTTTCAACATTAGTTTTCAAACTTACAACTTAAGACCAAGGGGTCAAATGAACACTGCCTCATATTCCATTTGGGATTAAAAATGAACTCACCTTTTTAAATCTTTTTATATTTACTTAGTTGTTTACATTAACATTTTTTTTTGGCAAAAAGAGGGATGTTGCATGAATGCTCTTCCATTTTTCCACTTTAGGGAACCCTTGGAATAAAATGTGCCATTCCTATTACAAGTAGCCTAGTCCAAGGATTAGAAATAAATTCATCTAAAGCACTCCCCAAAAACTCATCAAAGTTTAGGTGACCTTGAAAATGACCCTAAAGTCTTTATACTTTCATGCTTTCTTTTTATGAAAACTTGGATTGCGAGGGGGACTTTATCACCTCCCATGAGTTATTTGGGGAAATTTGACCTAAGGTTTCACCTCCCAACATTGACTTCATTTGGATCCTAATTGGAGTTTCAAAAGGGATGTAGTGGCACTATGGACATCGCACTACACTGAGTGAATAATAGGATGTAGTGGTTGCAAAAAGGACTAGACCTTTTTGCAACAAGCCAAGTGATATAGACCCAAAATCCATGCTTTTATTTTGCATTGTTTGGCATGAAAGTCATTGTACAATTGATTCCCCTAGAACATTTGAAAATTGTTAGGTCTTAGACAATCCCCACTTACCACATAAGTATTATTCATATAAGGTGTGCCTCAAGGTCTATGTCACAGTACTGTCATTTGAGAGAAGGTGGGGTGTAAAAACTCTACTATATAATACACATTCACTTTTGGATGAACACTTAAAATCCTCTCAAATGATGTATATTGATGGATTATAACAATACCAAGCAACCTTGTCATTTTAGGATCTAAAAAGTGATTAATTATTTGGTCTTGTTCTAGATTAAAGTCTTGTTTGAAGTCAAAACTTGGTGTAGACAAACAATTCAAACCAAACACATGGTCCTTATTTTTCCTTTGAACAAAAAGGCATTATACTCTCACATGAGATCATCAATTTTCCTTGTTCAAAAGTTCATCAAAAGATTGGGAGTCATATCATCCATTTTGGCATAATTATACTGCCCAATTGAGTCTAGAAATTTACCAAAGTTATTTAAAGTCCTTCACTTATAATCTAAATTCATAATTTCATCTTTATAAGTTCATAGGGTTGATGTGTTAAGCAGGTTTACCATTTGCACTAAACCTGAGGGAACTTAGGTTTAATTTCCAATTTGGGTTGAAGGTTGTTTAAGACTCATAATAATTGTTATCACTTGATAGACTTAAGCCATTTTGTGCTAAACACTTGCACTTTGAGTCTACACACCATAACATTTTGAGTCAAGAAAAGTAGTGTTATGCTATCAAAATTATGGGAAATTGTCTTTTCCTTAGAGAGTTTTTGGAACAAACTTGTTTGTCACACCTTTTGGGTAATATAACATCATTATGCTACCCAAAACATTTCAAATATTGTTTCATAGACCCTCTTGTATAAAATTCAATTTTGTTCCTACATTTGTAGACCAATATGAGTGTACTTTTTGTGATCTTTTGTCTAAAGCATAGTTATACCATTCAGTTTTGTCTAGCTTATTTGTTAAAGGAACCAAGTTTTATACCATTTTTTGTGAAAAAATAAACTATCTCTAAAGTGCCTTTTGTTTCATACCTGATACCTAGTTGATTAAGTTCATGTCCAATAATCAAACACCTAGTGTTTATTAGAAGTGTTTCAAATCTATTAGATTAAAAATTTCATCTATTTCAAAGTCTAGATTTTGACACCATTTGGTCAAGAGTCCTAGTGCATGCCTTGTTTGAGCCTAGATTTTGACACCACATTTGGCCCAAAGAACTAAAAACTTTTAAATTCTTAGATTAGACTGAATTGAAACACTTTAACTATAGAGTTTGGCATTTTGATTTTTATTCCATTTATTTTCTTATCTTTGTGTGAACAATGAAATGTTAGATACTTCACTCTAGCTTATTTTCTCACAAATCTTTGCATAAACCTTTTGATCCTTTTGATACATCTAGACCAAGTTGGAACATCATCTATTTTAGATTATATCCTTTTTAGAGTTTATATAACCCTTTGACCTTTTATTTCAAAGCATTGAATATGGATCCCAACATCTATTCCTACACTCATAGTAGATTCATGTAAAATCTAGGGATTAATAATGTAGTTAAATAGGAAGAAATGGTGCAAGACCCCTATGCAGATAATATTGCTTATGAGATGGATTCTTATCCCTCTTATAATACTCAATCAAGGGTGAAAATCCAAGATCCATTAGCTAACTATCTGGTTAACACACCCCCTTATTCAAAATGGGACCAAGAAAAAACCACATAATACCTAGCTATAATACTCACAATGGATGAGCTAGTTCTTCAACAGTCTTATTCTATTAATATAGCTTCCATGTATGACCCATTTTTGTTTGAGTGACATTTATTAGAGAACAAAGATGAGATTTTGGTTAGAGCCATAGAGGTAGGGGCCAAGTTTCCAAAAGACTTCCCCCATGAAAATTTATCAAGTCTAGTAAGAGTGCCCCATAATATCATTTACGATTAATAGGATTCTTCTAGCAATCCTATGGCTCTAGTTCAAACAACGTATTAAGACCCTAATATATCTAATCAAGGAAAAAACATCATGGAAGATCACCTTAACCAAATGTAGATAGCATATCAAACTTACCTAAATCTAGCACATTATTTCATTCAGATGAACACGGTAAGTAAGCCTCTTATTAACCTAGTTCCTTCACCATGAATGTTGATAGAGTTAATTGGACAAGAGAATCCAAGTTTTGACTCATTCATACAAACTAATTCAATAGATAGCTTGATGCATATACCTATTATTGAAGAAGTGTCTTCAGATTCTAAATCAAATAATGAGCCAAATGTAGTAGATAATGTGCAAACAATGTCCAATCCTGATCAAAGTGGTACTAACACATAAACAACTAGTAAACAACATGTACATGTAGTTAATCCCAAGAGTAGATCATCATACCAAGGAATAAGAGTTTCTACACCCCAACCTCAATCAGTTACTTCCTCAAGTGTATAACCTATGATGTTAGGTAATCAAACAATGGCCAATATCATGCCTCAATGACAAAATGTGATGAACCCTACACCTCTTCAATAAGAAACGAGTAGCATTCCATAACAATAGGCATAATCTAGTGTATCAACATAACATAGGACAAATACATTGCCACCTCAATTAGGGGTAACTAATGTTCTACCTTTTTAAGTAATGATGAACATACCTCTTCAGTCACAAACTAATATGCTAATTCAAAACCAAGTAATGACTAGTCAACAACATGCAAATATTGGTCAATGATAGATGCTAAATCTACATCCTTCTTTCACTTCCTCATAGGGATTCATGAAACAAGGAGGTTCCCATGTTTCTCAAGTACGTACTAGACAACTCTTGGTTCAAAATGTGCCATAAATTTAGAGACAAGGTCTTGGTCCACAATTTCCCACTCCACATCAAGGTTTGATTAGTTGACAACATGTCCCTTTTCAACCACAACAAGCACAATATAGTTATATCCCTCCATCCCAACCATAAAATCCTCCAAGTCAAACCTTTATCACCAACCCAAACTAGAATATCATGCAACCAATTGTGCAATTTCAAGTACTTCCTAATCCATGTATGCATATTCCTAGTCTATTTCCCAACCAAACCAATATACCCCAATAGGTATCTCCATCATACCCTGGTCCAAGTGTCTCACTTGTGACCTCCCAATCATCTACCCAAACCAATATTCTCTCTCAAACCAATATTCCTTCTAGTTTCCTATCCTAAGAATTACAACAAATGAAGGATACAATTTCTACCATTCAAGTGGGTAAACAGATTAACAAGTTCAAATTGGATGACATGTGTTCCTATCCATTCAACATGGAGTATTTGTAGATACCATTTCCTCCAAGATATGAACCACTAAAATTTGACAAATACAAAGGGAAAGGTGACCCTAAGGCTCATTTAACTGAATTCTTTATTTTATGTCAACCAATGGCATTTATTGACATATACCTTTTTCTATTATTTCTAAGGAGCTTGGCTAGACAAGCCTTGGAGTGGTTTTTAAAGTTGCCTAAAAATTTAGTAATAGATTTTGATGATCTTTTTGATAAGTTTGTGTAACACTTTTCTTCTAATCTTGAGCATGAGATTTCATTAGTGGACTTAACACAAACAAAGAAAAAGGTTGGTGAGAGTCTTTCAAGTTATTTACAACAATGGAGAGCCCTTGCAAGACATTTCACCCACAATTTACCAGATAAAAAATTAGCCACTGTGTTTACCAAAAAATTGCATAGTGAGATAGCCTATCATCTAAAACTAAAATGTGTATATACTTTCAAAGAGATCATTGATAAAGGTTTATTAATTAAGAAATCACTCATCAATAAATGAATCATCTATCTTAACTCAACAAATCAAAATTAAGGTACCAATCAAGGAAATGACCAACATAAACATTCCATTCAAGTGAAAGTATCACAACCAACACATGCCAATAACCAAGAAAGACTAAAGCAATTCAACCACAATAGGAATGCTATGGGAAATGGAGAAACTAAATCTCATCATGTCCAAATGGTGAAAATATCATCTTCACCATAGTTTCAGCTTACTCCTACCCAATAACCTCTCCAACCAAGACCTGCATAATAAATATAATAGCCTTTACCATTATAAACCCCTCATCCTAGGAGAACCATGCCTAGGAGAACCTATTAAGTCTATATTTCACAAGCTTACTATTGTTAATATGATTAGCTGGGATATACCAAAGCATTATATGCAAGTCATTCCTTATCTTGATTAGCACTATGAAAATGAATTCTGTGACTATCATCAAGTCAATGGGCATGATCTATGAAGATCTGTCCAAATCAAGCATTTAATTAAGAATATGTTAGAGAATGGGAAGATAACATTGGATAATGGTACTTTTAATTCCAATCAAACTCTTGGGATATATCAAAAACCCTTTCCCTGACATAACAATCAGTAGTAGCAAAATAATTAGCAACAACAATAATAACAATAGCTAGTGTAGCAACAAATTCAATAGTATCAAAATCAAATGGTGAACAAGTAGAATTAATAAAATTAGTAGTAGAACTAATAATGATAAAACAATATACAAAACCAAGGTCAAAATGGTAATAACCAACAAACCTACCATGCAGTTGTAGATGACTACAATAGGGTTATAGGTCATATTGTAAGGGGTAGCATTAATACCATCTCCATTAATCCTAGACCAAACACTAATCAGCCTAGACCATTGCTAAAAACAACATTTAGCCAAATTACATGGATAATCCTTTTTGGACTTGGGAATGCATATAGGCAAACCAAAAAACTAGGACTTCTCCTTTTGGACCTTATATCGACAACTTATCCTTGCCACATGACCACATGTGAGTGCATCGATAATCGAGACTTATCCTATCTACTCCCACACCATGTCCAACATTGGTTAGCAATAATGGTCTAATATTTAATCTCAATTATGTAATCATAACTTGAAGGTCAAAGATTACTATCTCAATCCCACAACCATCCACCACTTTGCCTGTCATCTAACCAACCATTCAGCCTCAGAATAAACCATTCACTACTGACCAAGACAAGAAGTTTGATATTGTGGAACAATTACAAAAGACACTAGCACAAATTTATATTTTAGATTTGCTATAAATGCTAATAATCTATAAGAACATCTTGAATGATATTTTGACCTAATCCACTGTTGCTAGTGACATATCCCCTGATAAATTTCAAGCTTTAGTTGGACACCTAGCTTTAGCCCAACAAGTCACATTCAACCAAAGTGATCTATCTTCACTTGGCCTACTCTATAATAATATATTATATATAGAAGTTTATATAATATGGTATAAAGTGAAACATGTCCTTATAGACATTGAATCAGGCCTCAACATGTCTCTAAAGCTCATCAAGCTTCTTGGGTACATAATGGTAGATCTTCATCTAGAAATAATAACTATCAAAGCCTATGTTAATTAAGAAAGAGAATCACAAGGCACCATTAGTTTTCTAGTTATCATTGGGCCTTTGACCCATGATGCACTTTTCCATGTGCTTGATCTTGAGTTATCATATAATATACTTCTAGGTAGGCCTTAGTTACATGAGATTTGTGCAGTCCCATCAACGTTGTATGAATGTATCAAGTTTTTTCACTCAGGGATGGAAGTGAATATTCCAGGAGATTTACACCCATATAAACATTGCAAACATCTTGAGGCCAAATTTTAAAGCTATAATTATCAGTACGATATGAATCCAAGTTCCAAGTAGGATAAAGGAAAGACTATACTTATTGATCCTTCACCAGATAATTGCATAGATCCTAATATCTTGGATTCCTTTTCCCACATGTCACCTCCTAAAGCTTCTAATTATTTCACCATTTTAGATAATGGACTGGGAGAGTATGTGACCCATGATACATTTCATATTTCCAATCTTCCTCAGAATATAAAAACCTTTGGGTGACCTAAAGTCACCCCATATATGCATTGGTAACAAAAGAACAAAGATAAGGGACCTGTCACATTTGTACCAACATTAGCCTAGAACTTGACCCTCTTGAAGGGGATGAATCATGGTTATACAGTGACAACCAAGCTGATTATTATAAAAATGCAAAGTATCCTATTCCCAATAGGATCATGGAGCATCAAAATTATGAAGGAAGAGGCCTCTGACTGAATCAATAAGGAACCATCAAGCCAATTTCCATGACTAAGTATGAAAGACCTTATGGAATTGAATTTAAACTACCTAGGGATGACCCCACATATCTTATTCAAACTCTATCACTAATGACTAGTGATGCTGATGTTGATAGTGAAGTAGATTTTGATCATAGCCTCACCTTTAATGACCTAGCTAGAACTAACTTGTTTGATAATAATTCCATTTGTACCCTTACCTTGATCATTCATCATAACCATTTTCCATTATATTATCCCCAACTGATAGATTCAAACCAACAAGAATTTAGTCTATCAATTGATGAGTTCCAAAATTATGAGGCATTCTATGATGTTTTAGGCCTTAGAGATAATGTTCCATTAAGAGATAATGTTCCATTAGGATATCATAAAATAGGATTCTCAATCACATTGGATCTTGTAGCCTATTTTGATGAGTGAGTGAACACCCTTAGACAAAAAAAAATAAGTAAAATATTAAGGTCCCAAATTGAAAACCTCTTTGAGGTGTTTTTTGACTAGAGAAAAAGTAAAGATAAAGTCTAGTTTAGTGGTGAAAACCTATTTCAGGCACCATTAGATGGGGGTGTTCATTTTTCTTTGAATTTAGACCAGAAGACCACCAACGATGAACTTACCTATGGATCCAAGTTCAAATTTGAGCAAAAAAAAAGTATTTAATCAAATTCTTCAAGAATTTATGACTATTTTTATCACATGGCCAAATCTCCCATTAGGGGACTCATATTTATCATGCCTAGGAGAAGTTGAAGAGCAAGTCCTAATAGAGGACCCTGACATAATTCAATAGTTCAAGTCATTGCCTACTATCCTAGAAGATGGTTAAACCTTTCTACTTAAAGATATAATAGAGGTAAATATCAGGACTCCATCAGACCTAAAATAGATAAAATTAGGCATGTCCCTCACTGACGAGGAGCATGACATCTTTACAACTCTATTGAGAGAATTTGTAGATATCTTTGCATGGGTCTATTCTAACATACTAGGTTTAAACCTTGCCTTGGTTCTGTACCACCTTATGGTTAATCATGATGCCAAATCAGTAAAACAAAAGATACGTAAGATGCATCCTTGCATTGTTATATTGGTAAAGAAAGAGTTGGAAAAATTCTTAGTAGTAGGATGTATCCGATCTATTAACTACTCAGAATGGATCTCTAATGTGGTACCTGTTAGTAAAAATCTTGAAAGGATAAGAATTTGTACTAATTTTTAAGACATCAACAAATCTTGTCTTAAAGATGATTTTCCCTTGCCTAATATTGACATGATCATCAACTCTATGGTAGTTATGAAATGCTTTCACTCATGGATAGCTTTTCAAGATATATAACCAGATCAAAATAGCAATAGAAAACCAACATAAAACAACATTCACCACTCCATGGGGAACATTTTGTTATCATGTGATGCCATTTGGCCTTAAGAATTCTAGAGATACATATAAAAGGGCCATGACTATCATATTTCATGATATGATGCATGATATTATTAAATACTATGTCGATGACATATTAAGAAAATCCAAAACTAGGGTCAACCATCCAATAGTGTTGTGTAAGATATTTGAAAGATTACGAGAGAATAAAGTCAGACTTAATTGAAAGAAATGTGTGTTTAGTGTCACTTTAAGTAAATTACTTGGCTTCATCATGTCTCATATAGGTATTGAAGTTGATCTAGATAAATTCTATGTTATAACCAAGATGCTGCCACTAACCAATTTGAAGCAACTCCATAGTTTACATTGTAAGATCCAGTTGATTTGATGCTTCATCTCTTAGTTAGCAGACAAGTGCCATCCATTTACACATCTTTTGAAGAAGGGAGTTGTATTTCATTAGGATGATCACTGTCAAACAAATTTTTAATAACTAAAAGACTATCTTGTTAATTCACTTGTTTTATTACCTCTTATGCTAGGAAAGCCATTCTTGTTATACCTATTAGATACCGACCATGCTCTGGAGGCACTCTTGGTTTAATATGATGATAGTGGAAAAGACCATGCTGTATACCACCTAAGTTATACCTTGGTTATATATGAACATAACTATGGACCTATTGAAAAGTATTATCTCGCCATGGTCTTCATAGCTTATAAACTATACCATTACATGTTGAATAATAAGACCATGATCATTTCAAAATTAGACCCACTCAAGTATCTACTATCTAAAATAGCTTTTCAAGGTAGAATGGCTAAATGGATCATGCTTCTTAGTGAGTTTGGCATAGAGTATGTCAATCAGAAGGTAATCAAGGGACAAGTTCTTGTAGATCAACTTGTTGAAGCACCTCTCATAGACACACATCCACTCACATTTCAATTTCCTGATGAATCCATAATGACCATCATTGACACACCCTTGAGGAGTAGCCATGGAATATATATTTTGATGGTTCATTTACTACACATGGATCAGGGGTAGGCCTATTATTTATTAAACCATAAGGGGATATAATCCCTAAATCATTCAGAATCAACTTTCCTTATAAAAATAACATGGTTGAGTATGAAGCACTTATTGCAAGACTTAAATAAGTAGTGTATTAGAATATATCTCATCTATAAGTTTATAGTGATTCTTAGTTAATCATCAATCAGGGCACAAATCATTCTTATACCAAATATGCAAGTTGGTTCCATTTAAGGCCATGGTTGACACTCTTAAACAAAAAATTGGAAACATTCAATTTGAGCACATACCAAAGGCTAGTAACAAAATTGTAGATTCCATGGTTACTATTGGCTCTCTGATTTGACAAATAGATAAAACTAGAGAGTATCAGTTCCTTGTTAAGAATTTGTTAGCATCAGCTCATGAACCTTTAACCATTGCAATGATTTATGATATTATTGGTCTTAATTCTATTTGGTAATTAGACCTATATAACTACCTTCATGACCAAGTTCTACCACCTAACCTATCTCAAAAACAAACCAAAGCCTTCATTCATCATTCTACTCATTATACTCTACTTAGATCCACCATTTACCATCATAGTTTTGATGGAACTCTGCTTCATTGTTTAACTTCAGTAGAGTCTACACTAGCATTGAGAGAAGTTCACAAAGGAGTATGTGGAGATCATTCTAGCGTGGTAGTCCTATTTAAAAAAATCTTGCATACTAGTTATTATTGACTCATAATGGATGCAGATGCTACTACATATGTAAAAAAGTGTGACAAATGTCAATGGCTTACAAATCTAATTCATGACCCAGTAAAAACTTTGAAACTGATGTTGACACCATGGCCATTTTCTACATGGAGACATGAACTCATTTGGAAGATTAAACCCACTTCATATGATAGCCATAAACATATCTTTACCACTACCAAATATTTCACTAAGTGGGTTGAAGCTATACCCCTCACTTATGTGATTGAAAAGTAAATTTCCAAATTCATCTTTAACCATCTCATTCGCCACTACAATATCCCCTCTAACATTATATCTGATAATTGAGGATCATTCAAGAACAAGGATGTAGACCAACTATGTACTGAATATAACATCGCACAACATTTTTCTATGACATAGTACCCTCAAGATAATGGCCGAGCTAAGACATCTAACAAAACTATTGTCAATATTCTCAAAAAGATTTTCAATGATGCCTATTGTGATTGACACTTATAGATATTACATGTCTTTTGGGTATACCATACCAATCATTGTACCCCCATAGGAGCCACTCCATACTCACTTGTTTATGGTACTGAAGCCATCCTTCCTATTGGGGTCGAATTGCCTTCCCTGTGCATCTCTTTTAAGTATGTCTTGGATGATCATGACTATTGAGTAGCTCACTTAAAAGAGCTATACCTACTTGATGAGAAATACATAGCCATGCTTAACAATCTTCAAGCATATCAAAATTGATTCAAAGGCCACTATAATTGGCATGTTAAGCATAAAACATTTAAACTTGGTGATCTTATTCTTAAAGAAAACCAAAATAATACCATGACTAAGAAGAAGCATAAAGGGAAATTCAAACAAAACTAGATAGGGCCTTTCATCATTAATACAAATTATGGATTAAGAGAATACAATCTTGCCATTCTATACAAAGATGAACTTCCTAAGCTAATCAATATTATTCATCTCAAGTGGTACTATGCTTTAACACTAAGGTGTATTGTCTATAAGAACCATTTCAGTTATGACATTTTATCACTATTCTTCTTTGTACAAATATCATCCTTATCCATCCTCTTAGCTTTATCCATTTTTCACTTCCAACCTATTAGCCCAATATGTGATAAAGCCTAGATCATTTGACCTTGGTTTTTTTATTCATTACACATTTTTAGCATTAAGGTATCTGATCAATTTCATCAATTAGTTCAAGTACTTCAGATAGAGATCATATTTTGAGATAGGATGACATAATTTTAGTAGTTGCATCCTTCATTTATTGTTCTTTTCTTAACACTGATCTTGATACTAATTATAAATGTATTTGGGAAAATTAGTACCATTGATCTATGTTCTTGTGTCCTGGTTATAACTACCTATGGGAAAACTAGGGGCAACATTAAGCCTTGACGTACTAACTTGCCACTTCCTATGTCATACTATGCATTTTTACCAACTGTGCCTATTTCATTTTAATTGACTACTACACTAGTCAACTTTCTCTGCTATAGGGTGGAACTACAGTTACTTGAGGTCCTTCTCTAAGACTATGTAGGCAATGCTTGATATTTTTTGAGGTTAGCACAGTCATCCTAAGCCATGCTCTCACCATTTTATGAGTAACCTAAGTCACACTCTCACCATTTTGTGATCAACCTAAGCCATGCTCTCTCTATTTTGTGAGCAACCTAAGCCATGCTCTCACCATTTTGAAAGCAACCTAAGCCACACTCTCACCATTTTGTGAGCAACTTAAGCCATGCTCTCACCTTTTTTCATACAACCTAAGCCACGCTCTCACCATTTTACTAGAAACCTTTGTTTAAATGATCTCACCATTTTGTGAGCTTGAAAAGTTTAATGTCTCATCATTCTTGATTGAGTTGAGACACTCCAAAACAATTCCAAAAACATTTAATTATTTTTTAGAAAAGAACAAAAACATTGATCACTTCATCACTTCTTTGCCATAAAGATTCTAGGAACCCTTACTAAGTAACAAGAAAATCACTTGTCATTTATTTTCCCCATCTTTTTTGTCCTTTTTCTCTCAGACACTTGCCATTTTTCAAGACCATTCCTCTTTTTCTCTCACATCCATTCTATTTATTTTCATCAGTTATCACATTCTTCCCTTTCCTTGGGAGAACTACATTTGGCCTGAAGCTTTTTTATTGGATATTACATCCATGGAACTATGTAGGAAACATCCACTTGTCTAGTGCATATGGAGATAACTTGGCCACCCCCTTCATTTTCTTTTATTCCCCCATTTTGTTTATTTGTTTAGTTGTTGTCTATTTTCTAGGGGCACTATTCGTATGGTTTATTTTGAGTGTTTCTTTATTATTTTGTTTATGTGCTTTTCTATTTGCTTTTAGCATTGTTGCCTTGATTCAGTTTATATGTGTTTATTGGGTGATTCCTTGCCCACACTTATACTTGAATCTATCCATATTCATATGTTTACATTATCATCATGGTTTGTATCATTGATACATTATTTTATATTGAGTATTGGATTATGGGAGTAAGTCCTTGTGCATATTTTAGCCAAGTCCTCATGATGTTATACCATGATGCCTATCGACATGTGTTACAACAAACCGTAGCTTCAAGAAGTTTATTAAGAAATGGAAACATCTTTTTGACACTAACATCCCGATTCAATCCCAATCATATCCCACACACAGTAGTTAACCACAAAAGAATTCTAACATTTTTTAGTTTAGATGAGCATCTCCCTACTAGTAGGTTATTACAATTCATAATTACCTTCTGTGTTAAGTTATCATCATTCTCAGCTAAGTTTATCATGTTTGCTATAATTGGGGTCTAATGATTATAACCACCTATGGGCAAACCATTGCACACCATTTGACCTACATTTCTCAATGATTATAACTACCTTTGGGAAAATCATTGTGTTGTCACCACTTTAATTTTTTTGCCTATATAGGGGCATGCTATTCTCTTGTTTATTTGTCCTAATTGGGGCAGCTCTATCTTCTCAATGATTATAACCACCTTTGGATAAATCATTGTGTTATCATCTATGTTGCCACTATCAAGGTACAATGTTTATAACTTCCTTTGGGCAAACCATTATGCACCATCCCACTTGAATTTTCAATGATTTTGACTACTTTTTTAGTATCATTGTGTTTTCATCCCATCATCTTTCATTTTTTTGGTCCCCTCATTTCACTTTTTTTTTTGAGGGACCATTTGCTGACCTACTTATGCCATCCATTCCCTCGAGGGGGCATCATATAATTAGTTTATCATCATTATAGTTGTAGGTATATAGGACCTTTTCATTCTTTGAGAAGATGTTACTATGATTATAGCTTGCAACACCTTCCCAAATAGGGGCAAATTATAGACACCTAAATCTGGCCATTGATAACCTCCAATTAGGCTTTTGACCAATTTCCACCCAAAATGCACAATTTAGCCTAAAAACACTACAACACACTAAATAATATGAAAATAACATACTCAAGTTCTAATTTTAGCTAGGGTATCATTAAATGGGGCGATGTAATTTGTGGGCCAGCTAACTTTGATCAAATCATTTCAAGTCAAAATGTTAATTTTTCACCTAGGTGTTCTAGATTGCTAATTTATATCAAATATCTTGCACAAGATGTGTGCCTTTGTTATTTTATATTTATAATATCCTACATGGGAATACAGTTCCAATGCATCTAACATTGACTTCTAATTCCAATCCAATCAAATTTTGGACCAATAACAAGGCATTCTGATCAATTTGAGTAGTTTATACATAAAGTACTTAAACATGTTTAAGAGCTAATTAATCTAAATCAAGGCATAGTTAAGAATTCCATGGAAACTTGTTAAATAATTTGTTTTGAAAATGAATATTGATTATCTACATCATTAGGTGAACTCATTTCTTAGGAAGACATCCTTAGGCCATAAATGCCATAAATATCAAGATTCATGTCCTCCATGCCTCTTAATTTCCCCTTATTCCAATGCCATGATGGGGATAATTATAAATTTAATTTCAAAAATTGAATTAATCCTCAACCACACATCTCAATCTTAGGATGGATGGTTTAGGTTGATTTTAGACATTTGCAAAAATCTATAAATAGGAGGCCTTACCACATCATTTATAAGTCATGATAATGAAAAGTTATAATGCACAAATGATTATAAAAGCCATTACAATTAGTGTTACCATGCCAAATTGATTCCAAGCCAATCCAAGCTACAAGCCAAAGGTGCCAAAGAGATATAGAGGTAGCCAAGCTTCCATTTCCAAGGACTTCATGAGCACAAGCTAAGTAAGCCACTACACCAAGAATTTTGGAGCATCCAAGGAAGGTAAAAGATGGTTTTTTTTGTATTTTAATTGTGTGTTTTATATATATTTGTTAACTAAGATCACCCTAGTGTCAAGGCCTAGAGATGTTATGCTGGTTAGTGTGTTTCATTCATTTTGGAACTAACACCATACTAACCATCCTCTCTTGAGTCAAATTCCTAGATCACATGGGCTAATTCATACTGTTATTATCGTTGACCTTTAATTTGTATGGGAATTTATTATTACTCTTGTTTTTTTGTCTAAGATACTTGCGTACTTGAGTTTTCCCATTGAAATTAACTTAACTTCCCTCTACTTTAGTGTATGACATAACTTAGTGAAGGAAGAGAATCTTTTGAACATTTTTTATTCATGCAAGGCTGGTAGAAGACTCTGTTTGAAGAGATCTTGTAACTCTTGATCAACCATGGAGCTAGTCATCTTAGCCAAAATAGTCTTATATCAAAGAACATAATCTATGAGATGCTCATTTGACCTTTATTTCTATTGTGCAACTTGGACATATGAAACCTTATCAACAATGTTGATGCTAAAATGAGCTAGGAACATGTCAGCTAAAGGATTAAATACATTGATAAATTAATTCATTAGAATGTAGAACCATTATAAAGTATAATCCTTTGTGATATGTATTAATATCTTGGTAAGTAGCCATTCAATAGGTACATAATCCAAGCATACTATGTGAAAAACTCTCAAATGTGTTTTTAGATCACCCTTGCCATTATATAGAGTAAGCTTGGGTTGAACAAAACCTTATGACAAAGGTGTAGAATCAATGTGACGTACCAATGGTATATGAAATAGAGAAAAAAATTCAAAGCCTACATAGGTCTAGAGGCACCTTGCTCAAGATGTAACACCTTGGATTGAAGAGATCTTATCTCTTGCACAAGGGCTACCACATCAGGAGATAAAGATGTACTAGTTGTTAGGCTATTATAGGGGGTTGTTGAGACATATTTTCCCCTATATTATCATTTTGAACTAGTTGATCTATGGTTTGGGAAGATTGACCATTGCTCACTTTTTGTTGTTCTTTTTGTAGTATTTTAAGCATGTCATCTTGCATGTTAAGGTGTTTAGTTAAGAGTTATTGAAGTTCCCTTTTATCAATTTTATCAAAACCAGTGTATTGGGCCATTGTTAAGATAGGAAAACAATTTGAAATTTGATTGAATTTTTTTCAATAATTTATAATAGGCAAAGTGCTAGAGAAAGAAAGTACTTAATATAGGAAATGTAAAGTCTTAAATACAATGAACTAAAAATTAAATAAAAAGGATATGAAGCTCACAAACATGTAAGGTGATACCTCAAGAAGCAATGGTACCTAGTATATATAACTAGGGTTTTGAAAGATGATTATTTTGAAATTTACTATAAAATTTTGAAATTTAATGTGAATTTCTGAGTTAGATATGCAAGTAAAAAATCATAAATTTATTGGAAAACTTGTGATTTAAAGAAAAATAGAAGATGCAACTAGAGTTTTGAAAAAGAAATATTTTTGAAAATTACTATTGAATTTTGAAATTTGAAATGTATTTTTGATTTAAATAAGCTAGTAAAAATTAGAAAATTATTAGAAAAATATCGAGACCTAGTATGGGCAACCAGGGTTTTGAAAGAAAATTATTTTAAAATTACTATGAAATTTTAAAATTTAATGCTAATTTTTTATTTTATTATGTAGGTAAATAATTAAAAAATAGGAAAACTCAATATGAAATTACCTTTGGGTTTCTAGGGTTCATATGCACAAATGAAGTAAGTCAGATTCACCAAATGATTTAACCTATTTGGGAATATTCATATATTATTCCTAATTTAGTTAAAAGGTCTGAGTAGTAAAATTAGTAAATAAATATTAAGCTACTAATTTATTTAAATTATATTGCAATTTTGACCTTTCTAAAAATAGTAATAAGAGGGAGAAAATAAAACTTAGTTGAAAACTGACTGATTCCATGAAACTTGTTGAATAATTTCTTATTCATTTCCAAAAGTAAATTATTCAACAAGTTCCATGGAATTATTAATTAGGCACATGAATTGTTTTAATTATATCTTAAGTATGATTAAAAACTTTGATGTAAACCTTGGAAATTTGTGCACAAACTAATCAAATTGGTCAGAATGTCTTGTTATTGGCCCAAAATTTGACTGGATTGAAATTAGGATGTAATGTCAGATGCATTAGAGAGATATCCCATTTAGGATGTTGCCAACACAAAATAATAAAGGTACATGTCTCTTGTAAGAGATTTGATAAAAAAAATTAATCTAGGGTACCTAGGTGAAAAATTAGCATTTTGACTCTAAATGATCTGATCAAAGTTGGCTAGCCCATAAATTACATTACCCCAATTAATGATACCCTAGCCAAAATTGGTACTTGAATATAATAGGTTTCAAAGATTTTAATGTGTTTCAATGTTTTTAGGCTAAATTATGCATTTTGGTGGAAATTAGTCAAAAGCTTGATTGATGGTCATTGGTGGCTAGATTTAGGTGTCTATAATTTTCCCCTATTTGAGAAGGCAATGCAAGTTATAATCATAGTAACATCTTATAAAATAATGAAAAGGTCTTGTATGGATACAATTACAATGATGATGAACTAACTACATGATGCCCCCTTGAGGGAACAATTGGCACAAGTAGGTTGGCAAATGGTCCCTAAAAAAGAAATGAAATGAGGGGACCAAAAAAAGGAAAATAATGGGGTGAAAACATAGTGAGTTTGAAAACATAGTCAAAATTATTGAGAATGAAAGTGGGATAGTGTACAATGGTTTTCCCAAAGGTGGTTATAAGCATTGTACCTTGATAGTGGCAACATAACATGAAAACATAATGATTTGCCCAAATGTGGTTATAATCATTAAGAAGATGGAGTTGCCCTAGTTAGGATAGCCAAATAAGATACAAACATGCACCTATATGGGCAAAAAAATTAAAGGGGTGACAACACTATGATTTACCCAAAGGTAGTTATAATCATTGAGAAATGCAGGTGGGACAATACACAATGATTTACCCATAGGTAGTTATAATCATTGGACCTTGATTATGGAAAATATGACTAACTTGGATGATGATAATGATAATATGATATAAAGGATAAAGATGAATTTGGATAACCTACTAGTAGGGAGATGCTCATCTAAACTAACAAAGGTTAAAATTTGTTCATTATTTAATTACTCTATTTAGAATATGATTTGGATTGAATCAAGATGTTGGTACTGAAGAGATGTCGATGTTTCTATTGTTGAATAGAGTTCTTGATGCTAAGGTTTATTTTAGCACGTGTCAGTAGGCATCATGGTATAACATTATGAAGACTTGGCCAAAATATGTATAGGGACTAACTCCCAAGATCTAATACTCAAAAATAATACACCAATGATAGAAACCATGATGTCAATGCTAGCAGATGAATATGGATAGATTCAAGTATAGGTGTAGGTAATGAATTATCCAATCAATGCACATACATTGAATCAAAGAAACAGTGTTAAAAGCAAATAAATAGGCATACAAACAAATAAATAAGCATAAATAAATAACTCAATATAAACCCTATAAACATTACCCCTAGAAAATAGGTGATAGAATAGAATAAAAGGAAGGGGTTAGTCAAGTTGTATCCATATGTACTAGGCAAGTGGATGCTACCTACATAATTCCATGGATGTAATATCCAACAAAAACTTTAGGCCAAATTTAGTTCTCCTAAGGAATGGGAAGAAATTGATAACTAAAAAAAATAGAGTGGATGCAATATAAGACTAGGAATGGTCTTATAAAATGGTAAGTGCATGGGAGAAAAGGCCAAAATAGATGGGGAAACTAAGTGACAAGTGCTTTTATTAGAACTTAGTAAGGGTTCCTAGAATGCTTAAAGTAAAGAAGTGGTCAATGTTTTTGGTATTTTCTAATGATTTTACACATGTTTTTGAAATTTTTGGAGTATCTCAACTCGATCAAGTTTGACAAGACACTAAATGGTTCAAGATCACAAAATAGAGAGAGAATTATTTAGATTTCTCACAAAAATGGTGAGATTGTGGCTTAGGTTGCTAAAAAAAATGGCAAGATCATGGGTTAGGTTGCTTATAAAATGATGAGAGCATGGCTTAGGTTGAATGAGATGACCTCAATTAGTATTGAGTGCTACCTACATAGTCCCAAAGTAGGACCTCAAGTCACTATAGTTATGCCCTATAATGGAGGAATCTAACTACTATAGTAGTCAATTCAAACAAGACATGCATAGTTAGGATAAAGGCATAGTATGACATAGGAAATGGAAAGTTAGTATGTCAAGGCTCAATAAACAAATGTTGCCCCTAGTTTTCCCATATGTGGTTATAACTAGGATATAATTACATAAATCAATGGTACTAATTTTCCCATAAGTGGTTATAATTGGTAGCAAAACTAGTGATAAAAAAGGAATAACAAATAAAGGATGCAACTACCAAAACTTATGTCATACTACTCCAAAATACTATCTCTATTCGAAATGATTAAAACAATTGCTAAAATTGATCATATTCATTGGTGATGAAAATGTGCAACTAATGGTGAAACCAAGGTCAAATGGGCTAGGTAGATAGGATTCAATACATGATTGGTCGATAGAATGGAATGGTAAAATAAATAAGTAGTAGGCTAAGAGGAATGATGAGAATGATATTCATATAAAGAAGAAAAGTGATAAAGTGGCACAATTGAAATGGTCCTTATAGATAATACACCATAGTGCTCAAGCATAGTACCTCTTGAGGTGAATAATATTCATTAGCTTAGAAAGTTCATCTCTATTTGGTGTGGTGAGCTTGTATGCTCCTAATCCATAATCTAAAGTAATGATGAAAGACCATATCCAATTTGGTTTGAATTTACCTACATGTTTCTTTTCAGTCATGGTATTCTTTTGGTTTTCTTTAAGAACAAGATCACCAAGTTAAAATGTTTTATACTTGATGTGTTGATTGTAGTGGCCTTTGAGTCAGTTCTAATATGCCTAAATATTATTGAACGTAGCTATATATTTTTTATCAAGTAGGTCTAACTCTTGTAGGTGAGATACTCAATAGTCATGATTATAAAGGACATGCTTGAAATATATGTGCAATAAAGGTAACTCATTCTCAATAAGAAGGATGGCCTCTATACTATAAACAATTGAGTATGGAGTGGCTCTTGTGGGGGTATGATTATTAGTATGGTATGCCTAAAGGGCATGAAATATCTAAAGGTGCCAATCATGAATGGCATCATTAACAATCATTTTGAGAATGTTGATAATGGTTTTATTTGATGCTTCAACCTAGCCATTACCTTAAGGGTAATACGTCACAAAAAAATGTTGTGTGATGTTGTATTTAGCACATAGCTTGTTGACATCTTTGTTTTTGAAGGATCCTCCATTATCAGATATAATGTCAAAAGGGATACCATAGTGGCAGATAAGATGGTTGAAAATGAACTTGGAAATCTACTTTTTAGTCACATGAGGGGTATAGCTTTGACCCACTTAGTGAAATATTCGATGGTGGTAAGGATATTTTTATGGTCGTATAAAGATGTAGGATTGATTTTACCAATGAGGTTGAGTCCTCATGTATCAAATGGCCATGGTGTCAACATTGGTTTCAGAGTCTTAGTTGGGGCATGAATCAGATTGACATGTCATTGACATTTGTCACACATCTTTACATATGTAGCTACACCTGCATCCATTATGGGCCAATAATAACTAGTGCACAAGAGGATTTTGGATAAGACTTCCCCACTAGAGTGGGCTCTATATACTCCTTTGTGAACTTCTCATAATGCTAGTGTAGATTCTACCAAAGTTAAATAATGAAGCAAAGTTCCATCAAAACTATGATGGTAGAGGGTTGATTCAAGTAGAGTATAATGAGTGGAGTGATGGATAAAGGATTTGGTTTGTTTTAAAGATAGGTCAGGTGGTGTAACTTGGTTATGAAGGTAATTATAAAGGTTTGAATACCAAATAGAATTAGGACCAACAACATCACAAATCATCATGATAGTGGAAGGATCATGAGTTGGTGTGAACAAGTTCTCGATGAGGAACTGATAGTCTCTAGCTTTGTTTATTTCTCAAATCAAATATCCAATAGTGGCCATAAAATTTGTAGTTCTATTACTTTCCTTTGATATATGCTCAAACTGAATTTTGGTAATCTATTGTTTGAGTGTTGATCATGGCCTTATATGGAAACAACTTGTCATCCTTGGTTTGAAAGTGGTCTATATCTTAATTAATGATCAACTGAGAATTATCATAAACCTTGAGATGAGATACATTTAATTATACCACTTGGTGAATCCCTACAACAAGTGTTTCATATTTAGCCATGTTGTTGGTACAAGGAAAATTGATCCTAAATGATTTAGGGATTAGATCCCCCTATGGTGTAATAAATAAAAGGCCTACCCCTTATCCATGTGCTATAAATGATCCATCAAAATATAGATTCTAGTGTTGTTCTTCAAGAGGTATGTCAATGATGATCATTATGGATTCATCAAGAAATTGGAATATGAGTGGCTCTATGTTTGCTAGGGGTGCTTTAACAAGTTGATCTATAATAACTTGGCCCTTAATGGATTTTTTATTGATGCATTTGGTGTTAAACTCACTAAGAAACATGATCCATTTGGAAATTCTACCTTTTAAGGATATTTTAGATAGTAGATACTTGAGTGGATCTACTTTTTAAATGACCATGGTCTTATTGTTCAATCATGTAGTGTCATAATTTTTGAGCTGTGAATACCATGGCTAAATAGGCTTTTTTAATAGGAATAAAGTTAGATTCATATGTGACAAATGTACAACTTAAGTAGTATAATGTATGATCTTTTACATTGTCATCATGTTGATCTTGAAGTGCCCCCAAGGCATTATCTGTAGTTGATAGGTACAATAAAAATGTTTTTCTTGGCATAGGAGGTAACAAAACAAGTAGATTTGTTAGGTAATCTTTTATCTATTGAAAAGCTATTTGATAGTGATTATTATAGTGGAATGCAACTCCCTTATTTAGAATATGTGTAAATGGATGACACTTTCCTGCTAACTAAGATATGAAACATTATATTGACTAGATCTTTCCTTGAAAAATATAGAGCTGCTTCAAATTAGTTGGTGGTGGCATCTCTGTTATGTCTTGGACTTTGGTTGGATAAAATTCAATTCCCCTAAGAGGCATGATGAAGTAATTTGATTTATGTTGCTCCAAACACACATTTATTTATATTTAGTTAGACTTTGTACTCATGCAATCTTTCAAATATTCTACGTAGCATTGCTAGATGCTTGGCCCTAGTTTTAATTTTCCTAATATGTCATTGACATAGTCTTCAACAATATTATGCATCATATAATAGAATATGATGGTCATGGCTCTTTGATAGGTGGATCCAAAATTCTTAAGACCAAACAAAATTACCTGATAATTTAATGTTCCCCATTAAGTGGTGATTATTGTTTTGTGTTGATCTTCTAGTGTTATTATGATCTAGTTGTATTCTAAAAACTTATTCATGAGTGAAATCATCTCATAACCCACCATGGATTTGACTATCATGTTAATATTAGGCAATGGAAAGTCATCCTTAGGGAAAGCTTTGTTTATGTCTCAAAAATTAGTACAAATTTTGATTCCTTTAAGATTTTTGCTAATAGGTACAATATTAGATATCCATTTTGAGTAGTCAATGGATCAAATACATCCTACTTCTAAGAGTTTTCCCAACTCTTTCTTTACTAATATATAAATGCAAGGATGAATCTTGTGTAACTTTTTCATAACTAGTTTGGCATTAAGATTTACCACAAGGTGACGTAAAACCAAGGTGGGGTCCAAACTAGCATGTCAAAATAAGCCCATGCAAAGATATCGACAAATTCTCTCAACAGAGATATAAAGAATTCATGTTCCTCCTCAGTGAGGGATGTGCCTAATTTTATCCATTTTAGCTTTGATGGAGTCCTGATGTTTATATTTTTTATATCTTTGACTAGAAGGGTTGATCAATCTTCTAGGATAGCAGGCAAATACTTGAATTATTGGAATATATTAGGGTCCTTTATTAGGTCTTGCTCTTCAACTTCTCCTAGGATGATGAATCTGAGTCCCCTAATGGGAGATATAGCCATATGATAAAAATAGTTAGAAATTCTTTAAAATTTTGATCAAACACTTTTTGTTTCTCAAAATTAAACTCAGATCCATAGGTAAGTTCATCATTGGTGGTTTGCTGGTCTAAATTTAAAGAAAAATGAACACCCTCATCTAATGGTGCCTAAAATATTTTTTCACTACTAGATTAGCCTTTATCTTTACTTTTTCCCTGGTCAAAAATCACCTCAAAGAGGTTTTCACTTTGGGACCTCAATGTTTTATTTAATTGTTCACCTAATCTCCATAATAGGCTTCATGATCTAATGTGATTGAGAATTCTAATTAATGTTCTCCAAATGGAAATTTATCTCTAAGGCCTATAAAATCACAGAATGAATCATCATTTTGAAACTCATCAATTAATAAACTAAATTCTTGTTGGTCCCATTCTATCAGTTAGGGATAGTATAATGGTAATGGGTTATGATGCATGAATGGGGTAAGGGTACAAATGGCATTATTATCAAATAGGTTAGTCTTGGCTAGGTCATCAAAGATAAGGCTATGATTAGACTCTATTTCACTATTGGCATCATCATCATTAGTCACCGATGATGGAATGCAAATAAGATATGTGGGGTCACCTCTAGGTAGTTTAAATCCAAGTCCATAGGGTCTTTTGTATTTGGATATGGAAATTGGCTCAATGGTTACTTGTTGATTCAGTATGAGGCCTCTTCCTTCATAGTCTTGATTCTTCATGATCCTATTGGGAATAGAGTACTTTTCACTATTATAAAAGTCAACTTGGTTTTCATTGTATAACCAAGATTTATCTCCCTTGAGAGGGTTTGGTTCTAGGATAGATGCTAGTATAGACATGATAGGTCCTTTATTTTTGATCTTTTGTTTCCAATGCATGTGTGGGGTAACTTTAGGTCTTCCAAAGGTCTTTGGATTTTGAGGAATATTGGAAATATGAAAGATTTCATGCATTAAATATTCTCTTGGGCCATTAGCTAAAATGGTGTAATGATTAGAAGCTTTAGGAGGTGACATGTGGGAAAGTGAATCTAAGGTATTAGGATATATGCAATTTTCCTCTATAGAATTAGTAAGGATGGCCTTTCCTTTATCCTACTTGGAACTTGGATTCATTATATATTGGTAATTTTAGCTTTGAAACTCAACCTTAGGATGTTTATAGTGTTTATATGGGTATAAATCTCTTGAAATATTTACATCCATCTATGAGTGGGAGAACTTGATACATTGGTATAACATTGACAGGACTGCATGAATTTCATGTAACTAAGGCCTACCTAAAAGCGTATTATATGATAGCTCAAGATCAATCATATGGAAAAGTGTATCATGGGTCAAAGGTCCAATGATAACTGGCAGGCTAATGGTGCCTTATGATTCTCTCTCCTAATTATCATAGGCTTTGATAGTTATCATTTCTAGTTGGAGATTTACCATTGTGTACCCAAGAAGCTTGATGAACTTTAGAGACACTACGTTGAGGCTTGATGAGCTTTAGAGACACTAATTAAGTTTGATGATCCATTTATTAGTGAGGGTTCACTTAATTAATAAACCTTTATCAATGATCTCTTTAAAAGTGTGCACACATTACAGTTCTAGATGATTAGCTATCTCACTATGAAATTTTTTAGTGAATGTAGTGGCTAATTATTTATCTAGTAGGCTATGGGTGAATTGGCTTATAAGGGCTCTTCATCACTGTAAATAACTTACAAAACTCATGTCAAATTTTTACTTTGCTTGTGTCAAATCAATTAATGAAATCTCATGCTCAAGATTGTAAGAAAAGTGTTGCATAAACATTTTAGAAAGGTCATCAAAATCTATAAATGAATTTTTAGGCAACTTTAAGAACCACTCCAAGGTTTGTCTAGCTAAGCTCCTTGAAAACAATAATAAAAGGTAAATATCACTATATGCCACTAACTGGTAGGTGATAAAGAAATTATTTAAATGAGATTTGGGGTCACCTTTCCCTTTGTACTTGTTGAATTTCAGTGGTTCATATCCTAGAGGAAATGATATCTAAAAGTGCTCCATGTTGAATGGATAAGAACATACATTATCCAACTTAAAAATTTTAGTATATTTCCCATCTTAGATGGAGGTAATTGCATCTTTCATCTATTTTAGTTCTTGGGCCAAGAAATTGGAGGGAACATTAGTTTGAGGGAGAACATTAGCTTGGGTAGATGGTTGAGTGATCACAAGTGGGACACTTTGACCAGGGTATAATGGAGATATTTGTTGGGGTGTGATAGATTGGTTAGGAAATGGAATAAGAATATGTTTACATGGATTAGGGTTCAATTATTAGAACTACACATGTTGTGGTGTAATAATCTAGTTAAGATTGGTTATGAATGTCTTTTGAGGATTTTGTGGTTGGGATGGAAGGATATAATGATACTATGCATGTTGTGGTTGAATAGGGATTTATTGCTGACTACTCAAACCTTGCTATTGAGTGGGAACTTGTGAGCCAAGACCAGTCCCTAAACTTGTGGTATGTACTACACAAAAGGTAATTGCTGACTAGTCAGTACTTGAGAAACATTGGAACTTTCTTATTGCATGAATCCCTATTGGGAAGTGAATGGATGTTAAATATTTGACATCCATCATGGACCAATATTTATAAGTTGTTAGTTAGACATCATTTGGTTTTGAATTGGTACACTAGATTATGATTGAAGAGGTATGTTTGCTACTACCTAATGAGGTGAAACATTAGTTTCCCTTTGTTGAGATGGAAATATGTTTAGCCTCTACTATGTTGGTATAATCATTTGTGCCTATTGTTATGGAATGTTACTCATCACATATTAAAGAGGAATAGGATTCATCACATTTTATTGTTATAGTATGATATTGGTTACATGCTTGATGAAGATGTTGGTTGAGTTTGGGTTATAGAAGCTCCTACTCCTAGGTTTATAGATCCACTCATGATATTAACCAAAGGCACATGTTGTTGACTAGTTGTTTTTATAGTCACACTACCTTGATTTGGATTGGATATTTCTTGCACATTATCCATTGTGTTTTTCTAATTATTCTATGTAAAATTAGAATACATTTATTCAATAATTGGTATGTGTAACAAGTTTTCTACTAAACTATTTTTTGCAAATGGGTCTAGACTCATATTGTCTTAACCAGTTAACTCTATCACAACTCTTGTTGAATGAACTAAGTCAATAAGAGGTTTACTCACCATGGTCATCTAATTGAAATTATGTGTTAGATTTAGATAGGTTTGATATGTCATCTGCATTTGGTTAAGGTTGTCTTCCATGAGGTTATTTCATTTTTGAGGCATATTAGGGTCCTAATACGTCATTTGGACTAGAGTTAAAGGATTTATAGAAGAGGCCTATTGACTACACAATATGTTGTGAGGTATTCTTACTAGGCTTGGTAAAATTTTATGAGGGAAGTCCATTGGAAATTTAGCCCCTACTTCTATGGATCTAACCAAAATATCATCTTTGTTCTCTAAAAAATGATGCTCAAACAAAAATGGATCATATGTGGAAGGTGTATTAATAGAGTACGATTATTAAAGATCTATTTTTTCAACTATGGGTATCATTGCTAGGTATTGTGTGGTTTGTTCTTGGTCTTGTTTTGAATATGGTGGCATATTAACCAAATATTTGGTCAATGGATCTTAGTTTTATGCCCCTATTTTATTATTGTAAGAGGGATAAGGATCTGTCTCATAAGCAATATTATTTGTGTAGGGGTCTTGCACCATTTATTTTTGCACAACCACATTACTAATCCCTATCTTGTACATGAGTCCACTACGAGTGTAAGAATGCATGTTGGTATCTATAGTGAATGTTTTACTATAAATATTTCTAAAAAACTCTAAAAAAGATAATGTCTAAAAGATGATGTTCAAACTTGGTCTCGATTCGTCAAAAGGATGCAAAGGTTTATGTAATGATTTATGATTAAAAAAAGCTAATGTTAAGTATCTAAAATTACATGTCTTATACAAAAAGATTAATTAAATGGGCTGAAAATCAAAATGCCAGACTCTAAGGTCAAAGTGTTTCAAATCAATCTAATCAAGGAAATAAATTGTTATTAGGTCTTTTAGCCAAACATGGCATCAAAAGCTATACTCAAACAAGTCATGTGCTTGGACTCTTAGACAAATAACATCAAAACCTAAACTTTTAAAATAGGTGAGATTTTAATCTAATGGATTTGAAATAATTCTAACAAAAATTAGGCATTTGACTCTTGGACATGAACTCGATCAAATAGGTATAAGGTATGAAACAAAAATTACTTTAGAGATAGTTTTGTTTTCTCATGAATAATGGTATCAAACTTGGTTCTTTTGACAAATAGGTTAGACAAATGTGAATGACGTAACTTTTCTAGACAAATATTCACAAAAGGTATACTCAGATTAGCTTGAAAAATGTGCACAAAATTAAATTCTATGCAAGGGTGTCTATGAAATAATGTTTGAAATGTTTTGGGTAGTGTAATAATGCTAGAATACTCAAAATATGTGACAAAATGTTTGTTTCAAAAACTCTCTAAGGCAAAGATGGTTTATCAAAAATTTGGTAGCATAACACTACCTTTCTTAATTCAAATGTCATACATACCTTCAAAGTTTTGACAATATCTCTAAGACAAAAATGTATGTATTCAAATGATCTTAGTGAAAATAGGATGGTAACATAAAAATTTTTGGTGCATAGACTTAAAGTGAAAGTGTTTAGCATAAAATGACTTAAGTCTACCAAGTGGTGATAATGATTATGAGTCTTAAACGACCTTCAACCCAAATTGGAAATTGAACCTAAGTTCCTTCAAGTTTAGCGAAAATGGATAACCCACTTAACACATCAACCCTATGAACTTATGAAAGTGTAATTTTTAATTTAAGTTATAAATTAAGGAATTAAACAATGTTTGGTAGAAGTCTAGACTCAATTGGGTAGCATAATTGCACCAAAGTGGATGATATGACTTCAAGTTTTGAAGAACTTTGAACAAGGAAAATTGATGATTCATGTTGGAAGAATAATGCCTCTTTATTAAAAGGAAAATGAGGACTATGTGTTTGATTTTTATTATTTGTTCACACCAATTTTTGACCCCAAACAAAACTTTAATCTAGGAAAAAACTAACTAATTAATCACTCTTAGATTCTAAACTGATAAGGGTTGCTTGGTATTGTTATAATCCATCAATATACATCATTTAAGAGGATTTTAGTGTTCATAAAAAAATTAAAATTCACATTATATAGTAAGTTTTTTACACCCCCATTCTCTCAAATGATAGTACTGTGACATGGACTTTGAGGCACACCTTGTACCAACAATACTTCTATGGCAAGTGGGGATTTGTCTAAGATCTACAAGTTTTAAACATTTCTATGGGGATGAATTACATAATGAATTTCACATTATGATGCAAAATAAAAGCACATAATTGGGTGTTCACAACACTTGGCTTATTACAAAAATGTCATCATTTTTGTAACCACTAAATCCATCACTTGCTCAGTGTAGTGTGATGTCCAAAGTGTAGATTATCCCATGTGTAACTCCATCACTAGAAATTGGTTTAACTACTCAAACCTCCAATATTAGTGGGATTAATATGAAGTCAATGCTAGCAGATGAAACTCTGAGTCAAATCTTACTTAAAGAACTTATGAGAAATAATGAATCCCCCCTCACAAGCCAAATTTGCATAAAAATAAATGACCAATAGAAAGACTTGAGGGTCATTTTCAAGGTCACCCAAACTATTTCAAGTTTTTGGGGAGTGATTTAGATGACATTATTTTTATGCTTTGGACTAGACATGTTTACAATAAGGATGACACTTTTTATTCTAAAAGTTCCCTAAAGGAGATGGATAGAAGAGCATACATGCAACGTCCTCTTTTACCAATCAAATTAGAAGTTTAAACAATTATTGAAGACAAAAATTGACAAGTGAGTTCAATTTTAAGACCCAAATGAAAGATGAGGTGGTATTATTTTGACCCTTTGGTTTTAAATTGTAACTTTGAAAGCTTAATTTTTATTTTTTTCAAAACATTCACCTAAGCATCTAAATTTTTCATTAAGCACCAAAACAAGGTTCCTAATCCATTTTAATCTTTCAAAAGTGATCTAAAAAACATGATTTAACAAATTTCAAGCTATCCCTATAATAAAAAAGTTAGTATGTCCTTTAGCCTTGAAGCTATTTTAAGATTAGAATAATAAGCTTTGAAAAATGAAGTCTTAAGTTTACATAGTGCAATCCCATGACTTCACAGAGGGATCCCACAAGTTGCAGGGCAATCCTAAAACTTGGTGAGTTACAATATTATAACTTAACTACTAATAGTTTATTTACAATATCGTGACTCTGTTTGGAAATCCTGCTAGTTGCAAGAAAATCCCACAACTTATTGAGTTGTGGTATTATGACTTACCACTAGCAGTTTAGTCATAATACCATGACTCAGATAAAGAATACCATGAGTTTTAGGGAAATCCCATGACTTTGTGAGTAGCAATATTATCGCTTAACCACTAATGATTAGACAATACTATGACTTGATTAGGTAACTTCAAATGTTTTAGGACAATCTCATGACTGAGTGAGTAGTAGTATTGTCAAACCTACCTACAAAGGCAAATTTAGTCTAAAAAATTAGTTAAATATAATACTACAACTACAAATGATAATCTTGTGACTGTGTCTAGGCAAACTTGTGACTTCTAAAAAAACATTTTTAACTTAATTTTTTCACTCTTTTGGGCCTCCCACTCTAAGATTTTGCATAACAAAGGTTAGTATTTTTCTTGTAGGTGTAATTTGACCAAATTTATTAGGATAGGTCCCAATGGACATGCCATTTGTGAACATAGAATTTCATTTGGGGGAGATTAGTATTATGTTAGTGAATAAACCAAATCAATCAAAAAACACACTAAACTAACACCTTAATCATATCTCAAAGGGGGAGCTTAGTTAACAAAAATAAATGGAAACAAAACTAAAATATGAAAGAAGACCTTCCTTCACCTTCCTTGTATGTTCCAAAATGCTTGTTGTAGTGGCTTGCTTGGTTTATGCTCATGAAGTCTACTTCGATGAAGTATGGCTACCTCCATCTCTCCTTGGCACCTTATGGCTTTAGCTTGGCTTGGCTCAATATTTGGGCATTATAACACTAAGATGCAATGAATTTGAATGAATTTGGGCATTATAAGTTTGGCATAAAATATCTTAAAATTCAATAGGCAAGGCCTCCTATTTATAGATTTTTAAAAATGGTTAGAATCAACCTAAACCATCCATCTCAAGATGGAGATGTGTGGCTAAGGATTAATTCAATTATGTAATTAAAATTCATAAATAGGCTCATCAATATTTTGGATAGAGGGTCATTAAATAGGCATGGGGGGTCTTAATGAGGAATGGGAGGGGTTAACCTTGATATTTTATGCATTTATGGCCTAGGGATGTCTTCTCAAGAAATGATGTCACCTGATGATGTAGATATTCAATATTCATTTCCAAAAAAAACTATTCAACAAGTTCCATGGAATTCTTAATTAGGCACATGATTTGGTTTAATTATCTCTTAAGTATGATTAAGCACTTTGATGCAAACCTTAGCAATTTGTGCATAAACTGATCAAATTGGTCAAAATGTCTCATTATTGGCCTAAAATTTGATTAGATTGGATTTAATATGTAATATCAGATGCATTGGATACATTATCCCTTTTAGGATGTTGCCAACATAAAATAATAAAGGTACATGTCTCATGTAAGAGATTTAATAGAAAAGAGCAATCCAAGGCACCTAAGTGTGAAATTAACATTTTGACTTGAAATAATCTGATCAAAGTTAGTTGGCTCATAAATTGAATTGTCCCAACTAATGATACCCCAACCAAAATCAACACTTGACTATAACAGGTTTCAAAAAATTTAGTGTGTTTTAGTATTTTTAGGCTAAATTATGCATTTTAATGGAAACTGGTCAAATGCCTAATTGATGGTCATTGGTGGTCAGATTTAGGTGTCTACAAGTGGCAGTGGTATTGTAGTCCACCTGTACTACTATTGTCTAGGAGATCTAAGCTTTCTCAGTTTTGTTCACTATGCCTGTGTGACCATGTCTATAAAGTTTTGGTATTTGGAAGTTTGTAGAGATCCTTGTAGAGTAGATTTTCTCTTCAAACCCTATACTCCATTGTGCTTTGACCAATTTTGAGAAAGGGGGGGGTTAGTGTGTGTAAGATTCATTGAACTTGTATCCACACCCCTTGTATGGGTATGATACCTACATACCAATACTCTGAAGAGGGATCAAGACATATGTAGTTCTCCCACTTGATGTGATTTGTGAAATAGAGTGTATGACTATGAAAAATACTAAACTAGATGTGTTTGAGGTGCTTAGGGATTGGTGTAAGGATTTGAATAAGCTTGTAAGTGTATTGGTTGGCTATATATAGACAATAGGGAAGATTGCTTGAGTAGTCTTGCTTGTATTCTTACTTAGTGATATTTACCAAACCTTTATAAATAATCTTTGAATGGGATTTTATAGGGATCTATTGGTCATGGGTTGAATGTGATCACATTAGGATGATAAGGAGAAGGATGGGGAATCGGAAGAAATTGACTGTTGGGGATAAAAATGCATTTGGAAAAGAGCATCTAAAGTAGATAGGAGTGGTACTAACACTATATTCTATGTTTTGTGCTATTATCCTAAGCTAGTGGGTCTTAGGAGGATGGATTAGTCATAGAAAGAGCCATCTGGATGAGCTAGGATTAATTTAGGAAGGCTATAGATGACTAAGAATTAGTAAAAAGATGCCATGAGGGTCATGCAAGCAAGTAAGAGGGACCTATGAGTTGGGTGTCAAAAGCTACACTTTAGTTACCAATTTTTGAATTTTATATAAATACAATGGAAAGAATATCTTAGATGCATAACATGCATCCTCTTTATCTAACTATCCCAACTCTTCTAATTCTTCTTCTCATTGATTATAAGATATTTTTTATTCTTCTTCTTATCTGGATAATTCATTGATATTATAATTTTCATCTAATAGGTCATATAAAATAACTATTATTACTTTTCGATTGAACTCATCCTCATCACTACTCTCTTGGACTAGTTTGTGCTTATGAAATGATACATTATCAATCAATATGACCATTTTAACACTTATCTTGTTTCCATATCCATAGATATCCAATTAAAAAATTTAGAATGCATTCTCGTAGGCTAGTTCAAGCATTACTTGTTGTGGATATCCTATAACAAATGGCATTTGATTAGTAAAATCACTTAAAGACACTTGATCACTAAGATAAGGCATAACTACTTATTTATTGAATATTGAATTGACATATTACATGCATTAATTTAAAAATCAAGGTTCTCATTCATCATAGGGAGAATTAATTATTTACAAGGTTGAGACAATGCTTGATAATAGGGTGAAAGCTGGTCTATGGGATGAATTATGGGCACACAAATCAAAGGATTTTGGGTGTAAACACATTGCTATCCTAATGAATAAAATTGTCTAACTCCATACCCATGTGTCATTGATTATTATTCGATTATGAAAGCCTTTTGGTAAGACAAAATCATATATGTGAGAGCGAACAAATTCCTCTAAATAAAAATGAAAATCAGGGGATCTAATGTTTTGAGATAAATCTCAATATCCACTTCTTCCATTTATAATAATGGGTTTTTAAACCTCTTTTATAACTCATGAAGGTGAATGTTGAATCTGCTAATAGATTCATTGGGATCCCTAAATGATATATAAAATTAATAGTATAGGGAAATAGGGTCAATGGGAATACTAGAGTGGTTAATAAACAAGTTTTCAAAGATAGCTCATGAGGTAATACATCCATTTGACAAACCAAGGTACAATCTATATGCATCCATATCTAGAGAGCAAGGAAACAAATGACAAGCAACATCTTTATGCTAGATTTGAGTGCTAATTATGGTATCTTTGAATACCTAAATGTGTTCTTTTTCCATCTAAATACAACAATGTGTATATTTTCAACATAATTTATTGAGATCTTTGGGTAGGTCATGAATAGGCCCTATAATTCTCACAATACAACCGCCTCCACCTAGCCATGCAAAATCCATAGTTGGGTCTTAGAATTTTAGTTTCCCAGTTTTAAAACATGGAAAATCACTTGGGAAAAGCCCATTAATTGTTCAAGTTTAAAATTTTATTTAAAAATTTTAGGTTTAAAACTTTATCATCCCTCCTAACACCAATCTATTGATGTGTGTTCCAAGCACACAATAGGTTATGAGAAACATAAATGAGGCCTAAAATACTAAAATGAATGATATATTAAAATATCCCATGTAGGCCCTCCTTATAACATATATATATTCATGGATTATTTAGCACACCAACTTAGGAGGGACAAGGACCATCTAACTTCTCATGAAAAGAGATCCAAAAATCTCTCCAAGGTCTATATCTGCTAGGTCTTAACAAACTAGATCTCACTCAGTTGGTTCATTGTAAACTATTCCATATAAGGAGCTTTTGCTGGTTCTAGAATATTTTAACAATATTTTTGTACTTAAACAAATTAGAAGAAGATGCTTGTTTTCCTATTTATTTTGTAGGTTTTGAATAGATTTGAAAATTAAAACATATGCATTCATTCACTAATAAATCAATGGATCTCATGCAACATAAATAAACAAATTTTCATTTTAAACTTTACCTTATGAAAACAAATTAGTTTTTATGAGGGCTTCAACTTGAAAGGAAAATAATTGATTTAAGTGTGTTCATTACATTGAATTTAGAGATTCAATAATGTCATAATAATCAATGGATAAATTTATTGCAATCAAAATTGACAATAAAACATATTGCATTTAAGATTTACCTATGTGATAAAACATAGATTTCAAAGGGTTTTAAAATAAAAATAATATGGATGATTTGTATGCTTTTTTATTCCATTATATTAAAATTCAACTATGCATTTACAATAATGGAAAGATCTTGCAATCAGGATAAAATAATAATAATATATTGCATTTAAACCATAGATCTAACAAATTATAGAAAATAACAAAAGAGATGGAAGAGGAAATAAAAAGCCTATGATATTGGATAAAAATTCAATCCTCTTGATTTAAACAACCTAAAAAACCAATCCTTGTATTATATAGCATTCACACAACTAGGTACAAATAAGGTGAAAGAGTTTGAGGAGACAAAAAGTTGAAAGAGAGAAACAAATCCACCATATTGCATGCATAAGAAATGATAATATTATTCCAAAACTTCAATTATAATCCATAGCTCCACTTGACTAGCACAATGATAGCATTATTTACAATATGAATGAGGCAAAAAATTTCTAGCATATCAACAAGGCAACAAATGAGAGGGAGAAATTAAACTAAAATTGCATAAAAAGATGGAAGGTTTTAAGTATTTTGGAGACAAAAATATAACCCTCGGAAAGACTTTAATGGGATAATATACAGAACAAGAGAGCTCCATGGGGAAATGATTTCCCTCTAAAATGTAGTAAGGTAACAAGGTCAATTTTAGTAACTAAACTAGCATGTAAATCAAGATGACCCCTAGAGGGGCTCATATAGCTAAGTAAGTAAAAAATTCAAATCTAAATTAGGAGGGCTAGATTCAAGCTAGAAATTAGGTGTCTTATATGAAAGTTTATCACACAAACATGATCTATCCAATGATCATAGTTGAGGGACCCAACTTTGCATGTAAATTGAGGTAAGATACTAAGGTAACTTTAGAGTGTCAATACCAACAAGTCATGAGCATAAATGAAAGTAAATACAAAAGTTTAAAGAGGTTACCTAATTTATAGGAGAATTAGGGTGTGTTGTGTTATAAAAATCAATATGATTGTCATGTCAAATCTTATGTTTGGCCTTTATTGTAGTCTGGATCCATTGAATGATGACACATCACTCATCTAGTTTTATCAGGTCCTCCAAGTGAACATTCAAGGAATAATTTTCATCAAGGATACCCATGTGATGAATTCCATGTAAAAGATGATCTCAGTTATAATATGATTGTAAATGGGTTAGATTTGTTTAATCATATATAATTGGTCTGATAAGCCCATAAAACCATTGAGACTCAATCATCCTAATATTTATGTCATACATCACAAATATTAATGAGTAAGTTGACAAAAATATATTTGAAGGCCTCAATATCCCATTTTATTGAGGATGGTATGGTGTTATCTCATGTATGATTATTAACTCAAAAATTAAAATAAGAATTGTTTCATTGATGAAATGAGTGACATAGTCATTTGTCAAACTTGGGGGGAATCCATACTAACTAATTATGTTTTCCCAAATAAAAAAATGGATATTATTATGGTATAGTTATTTTTGGGCATGAATTTGACACATATAGTGAAGTAGTTAGCTCTATTGATGATGTAGCATGCATTGGTACTTCATGCAATTAGAGAGATAGGGCCTAAAATTTTTATGGCCCACTTTTCAAAAGGTGTTTGCCAAAGAATGGGGATCAAGGGAATATTATCCTTGTGATTAGACTTATTACTTATCTATCATACATCACATTTATAGGTGTATTATTTTTCATCTTTGAAAATGGTAGTCCACCATAGGCTAGATAGTAAAATATTACGGGTAGTAGCTTCCCTAACACAATGTCTACTAGATATGAATTTTTACTCTTATTGTAATATGCCATATCAATTATTATATAAAAATCCATCGATATATATGCCCATGGAGAATGGGGTTGTTCACCAAGTAGTTGAAGGCCTCATGATTGGTGAAGAATTAAAAAGGAGTGGACAAAAAGAACTGTCAAAATTTATAGAGTGTGTAAATCATTACTAGGGTCTCATGTTCAGTTGTGGTTTAATTCTCCTTAGTGTACATGAGCTTCTTACTTTTAAAATATAGGTGGTTGATCTTGTTTTCACTTGGTTGAGATATAATAATGCCATTTAATATTCTAAAAGCATCAAAATACATATGAAATGGGGTGCTATAGTATGGGAACTATAAAATTAGTGCACTGGCCATATTTTGCTTTAGTGTCTTGAATTCTTCTTATGCTTCACCCTATTGAATGGTTCATTCTTGAATATGAGCTCTCCTAGTGGTGAAAAAGTCCTAGAATAATGATTAATATACTTATGGTAATAACTAATATGCCCCAATAATACACATACCTCCCATAGAGTTGTGGGTGCCTCCAACTGAATGATGATATGACCTTAGCAGGATTGACAAGAAGACCTTCCTTGCAGATGACATGACTAAGCAGTGTGTCACAAAGATGAACTTATTCATATTTAGGGAGATATGTAGCTAGAAAAAACACTCAAACATGAGCCTTAAATTATCATGGTAATTCTTCACTAATTCAAAGATTGTCTAATCATCTAGATAAACTTAGATAAATTAGTGGACATAGTCTTTGAATGTGGTGATGACTATGAACAAAAAAATAACAAATGCATTATCCAAGTCAAAGGTCATGATATTGTAAGAAAAGGAACACCAATCCATTTCAAAGGTGGTATTAGGTTTGTCTTTCTCCTAAATTTACACCTGATTATAGCCTAAAAATCTATCAATGAAGGTGTACACCTTAAGACCCTCTACACTCTCAAGGATTTATTAATTTAATGATATAGGAAAAGGATTAGTGATGCATGCAACATTGAGGAATCGGCAGTCCATTCAAATGTGGATGCATTCATCCTTTTTAATGATGATGACCATTGACTCACCCATTTTGAATCCTCTACTAGGTAAATGATGTTGACTACCAACATGTTGTTGATTTTTTTTCTTCACCTTAACACCTAGGTTAAGGTTCATCCTATACATCCAATTATTCATGGGCCTTCTACCTTCAACTAAATTTATCTTCATAGTTTCTAGAGAAGGATGTATGTCCTTAATTTATTTCTAACTTTTGGGGAAGATATATTAAAATTGTGTAGTAGTTATATGATGTGTGTTAGCTTTATATCTGACCATTAATTCAAAATGTGGTGATCTTTGGATCCTTCTTTGAACCTATGTTTATCTTTTTCGTTTTTCATGGGATTTCAGTAGTATTGGTTCCCCTTGGATGGCATGCTTAACACTTCCTTTTATCCTTTAGTGGTATCTACATTTAAGTGTTTATGTTGCCCCTTGAAAGACTTATCATCAAATTTTCACACCACTTTTTTCTTACTGGAGATGATCTGATAGTTTCATGGCATCTAAATTGTACCTTCATCCTTCGTAAAGTTGATATTCACTATACAATCTTAGAATAAATTATGTAGGGAGAGACCATCTTTGTTAAAATTATATTAGGCATGTTACTCCATGATGACATGATGAATATTATAAGTGCTCCACCAACACCAAATTAGATGAGGAGAAGGATAAAGTATGAGTTAACTTCTCCTTCAAGTTTATCCAACTATGGTCTGATGAAACTTTTAATTGGCAATGTACCATAAGTGGGCCCAAGTATTGAAGGTTATGTAAAAAATCATGGATCCATAGTTCTTTTGGGACAACAAAGTGCATCTAGTATAATTTTACTCACATTAATGGATATGTACCCATGGGTTTGAGTCACCATTGTATGTAGGCAATTAATTTTAGTAATTTCTATGCTTGAACCTCACTTATAAATCACTCTTGAATATTCCCCAGGTTGAAAGATTTTTATTGTGTGTTATCCACCAATGTACATGAATGCTATTTAGGGTATGCAGTAGGGAACCTATGTGATCATGATCCTTTGGGACATAAAAATAAAAGTCATACATGATTGGGATGATGATTTTAGAACTATCATAATGAGAGAGATTATCAAGTCTACCTTTGCTTATTTAGAGCACCCTCTTCACTTGTGATGGGAAAGGTGTGTGTAACACCCAAATCCCCTTTCCATAAGAAATAGTCTTGTGATAGAGCACCAGGTATTTCATGAACATGAGGACTAAGTTTAGCCTCTTAAAATGCCACACTTTCACCTGATTACTTTGTAGGACTCTTGTACCCATTGTTCACATGTAATGGTGGTGGTATCAGATACTATGTCTATTTCATCCCAGATCAAGATTCTAACTTCATTAGGATCTAAATAATCTACCCCTTATGTCATGATGTTGTAAATGTTGTTGGTCTCATCCTCTAGATCAATAATGTCAACATAGGGTGGTCTTTGATCCTCATATAGTGGGACCACCACATGTTCCTACCCATTCTCAAAGCTCATATAATGCTTATTGAAGCACACATTTGAGTTATTAATGTAAATTATCTACTAATAATATTATGGTTAGTTATTTTTTAAGGAGATATATTACCTCGAAGTCTACACAAAACTTTGCACCTAATATGTCAATGTTGGCATTACGGAGGATCTGCATGGGTTGGGATTTGGTTTCATTCACCATAACCAAAACATGACATGAAGGTATTAGGGGAGGGTTACTCATTTTTTCCCAACATCTTTTATGATAATGTTAACCTCAGTACCTATGTCCACGAGGATGTCACATATTGACTATCTATTGATTTATACATCCACGAACAATTCCCACTCATAGCAGTCATATCCCTTCACCATATTTAGGGATGATAAATTAATGGGATTTTTTTAATAGTCAAATAAAAATTTATTCATCTTAAGCATCATCCCACTAAGGTGCATAAGGGATAATACATCTACAAAGTCATCTTCCTATTTATCAACCTATATATGGGGCCTAAGTTACTTTCTCTCATTTTATTCTAAGTAGTGTACATGTTGTATCTCACATTAGAGATTATAAATAACATATATGGCATCATGTAAGAATTCATTATCATATAATACATTTGGGTAGGGTTCTTTGGAGGGATTAGGATACACCATGTTTTATTTAGATCTCCTCAATCCATAACCTGGATTGAACTTGTTAGTAGGAGTAGCTAGAGGATATGGATTTCTACCATTATGGGTGGTTACCTACACCTTGATTATGATATTATTATTAGATTGCACCTTAGGGACCCATTGATCTAAAATGTGCTAAAATTAAATCATTCCTACATTATTTTTAGGCTTACTCTTATGTGTGAGTTTTGTGTATAGGTTTGGGCACTCTTTAACCTTGTGAACACCACAATATTAAGTATGGTACTTGGTTAAATTGTGCTAATAGTTTTTAGGTGACCCACATTTGTAACATCCACATAATGGAAACCTTCCACCTCTGCATGCTCCAGCCCTATAACCTCTTTGTCTATGTTGATTCCTATATTTACCATATGCCTAATTAGAAGGGCCTTACATCATCTAAATCATACCTCAATATATTACCTAGTGCATCTCATCAATCAATATAAATTCATAAATGTTATGAGTAAAGGTTTCTTAGACATTTTACTAAAGGGAAATATGAAGAGTCATTCTATAGAGCTCACAAAAAAGTATCATTTCCATTAAATTTCTTTTATGGCAATGGTTATTATTGTGTCCTTTGACTTCACAACATGTGTGTTGGAAGATTTAATGTCTAAATGGTGCCTTTTATTGACCCTTAACACATGTTGATTAATTAAATAATAATATTTATTATTTATAAACATGCATTGAAAAGCTTATGTAAATAAATAACAAAACATATTTATTTATTATTTTTATTGTAATTATTCTTGGGGAGAGGTTGGACCTATTGGTTACAATGGTACACCTCCACATCCCAATATAAAAAAGGTTTACCCATTTGGAAGTCATTCATGATTTACGAAATACAAAATGATTCTAATTATTGTGACATTGAGATATTTACATGTGGAAAATATTATTTATAGAGTTTTGTGAATATATATAAGGAATAAGTCATAAGATAATGACTTATGTATTGGGTTCTAGTTTCTTAATATTGAATATATCAAATGTGATTTTTTACCTCTATGAGGTTTTCCACATTATATGTTGTGTCAACCTTTGATCTGTATTCTTTGCTAATAATTACTATCTAGATCTATTTTATACATTACATATTGTATAAAATTTAACATGGAATTAGAGCCATGTGATTAGTGATTGACTAAAAAGATACTGTGTAAGGATTTAAACCCATGTGCAAAGATCAAATTCAAGCAAAATCAATTTATTTTCAACCACGTGTACTTGTATGACATAAGGAGGGAGAAAAGTTTGTTTAGATCTTTGGTGAAGTTCATATCTTAATTATTTGTCACATAGAGCCAAAATAAAATAATCAATATCAATTTGAGGCTTTTAACAAAGCAAAAGATCAAATTTTTTAGCCTCTTAGATGCTATTTTCACACCTAGTAAGGCCATGAAGGCATATCAATTTGTTTGAAATTATTCTTTATTCTTTTTTTGGTGTTGTGGAGCTTGATAATTACAAATATGAGCAAACAATGCTTGTTTCAAGCACTTGAAACTCCATTTGAGCAACCAATAATCATTTTGAAGTAGAAGTTTAGTCTATAACACAATTATTAGAGATTGTATGGTGCTCCTAGGATTTGAAATAAAAAAATGATTTTATATACTTCTTACTATTATTTTTCTAGGTTTTAGAGTTGGATTGTCTTATTTTTTGACTTATCAAAACACCCTAAAAATCATCTACGACATTCAAATTCTATTTTTTATTTTTCATTGGCCACTTGGGCACCATTTTTCAGCTTGGTGGGGTTATAAAATCAGTTTCTCACTCAAAAAATTTATTTCAAATTCATTGGATGCATCAAGTACCTGCTTAAGGGAGATTTTCCAAATTTCAGGGCCTTTAATGGTCTGTGACACCTTATAACAAATTGATCTACACCATACATGTGTTATTACTAATAGAAAAGATCTTATGAGGTAAGTATTAAGTTTTAATATTTATGTAATAAATACGTTATTTATTATTTCTAAATTTCCATGCCAAAAAAAGGTGGGCCTCATTTATATTACTCCATTTTACCAAAAAGTTAAAAACTTTAAAATCTTTTTATAGGTTATTTTACATGCACACTATAAATTGTTTTTTATTTTCATTTTAAATAAAAATTATCTTTAAAAGGTTTAATTATAAATTTATGCATATAAACAACTAAGTAGTCTATATACTATATGAGTTGGTAGAGCTTATTTTTATAAAACTTGAAAAAGATGAGGTCTAGTGTTCAAAACCCACTAACCTCTATTTATTTTTGGTCAATATTTAGTAAAATATAATTTATTTTTTAAAGTTATTAATTATAAAATATATTTTGATTTTTGTGTGTAGTAACTCACATTCAAAACCCTAGTGTAACTTTGACACTTTCGACACTTGACCTAGATAATATTTTGTCAAACATAGCTATGTGACTAGTTATTTCCTAGGTTTTGGCACATTTTAGATGCTTTGATGTGGTCCATTTTTTGTTTTGAATATTTTTAATATAGTTTTTGAAACCTTCTTAATATTAGTCTTGAAATAGTTATTTTTCTTGTGTAATACTTGTGACACTTAATTTAGTGAAATTTATTATAATTGTTTTCACATTATTTTGCATAAATTTAAAAAATTAATATTTATTTACACCATAAATTTACATTATTTTTAAATTAGTAAAAAATCACATTAAAAGGGTTTGTCTTTAAGCTTTATCTAGTGTCGTAATGTCAATTTTAAAGGAAATCAATGGATTCTCCTAATTTTGTGCTAGATAAATCTTAAATTCTTAATGGATCTAACTATAATATATAGAAAATTTACATTAAATCTAAGTTTATAGATTGGAAATTATGAAAAATTATGATCAAGACTAAAAACCCCCATCAAGGTAGAATGTTTCAACTAGGCTTACCATTGTGTTTCAATAAAAATCATAGGAAACTATGTCGATTATTATGAGGCATGTTAAGGTTACATTTATACACTACATCAGTAATCAGGAGTCTCTTAGAGATGCTTGGAAAATCCTTATGTATATGCATGAGGGTACTTATCTCTCTAAAATAATTAAGTTTATCTTTGAATCACTTACTACACCTATGAAAGGTGATGAAAAAGTTGTTATTCTTATTGATAAAATTAAAAATATCAAAGCTCTATTAGGTGGATGAAATTGTAATTTAATTCTTAATAAATTATTTTATTTTATTATTCAATTAATTATTTATGAAAAAATTTATAATTATATTTCACTTCTTAATTCAAAATACCAAACAGAATAAGATATCCATGACCTCACTAGTCTTTCTACTCTTATTATTTAGTAAAAAGAAGTGGTGTCTAATGTTTATTATAAGGATAATTCCACTTAGCCATTGCTCACACTCAATCCTATTTTTGAAAACAATAGAAACTAGAAGTCTAACCCTAATTCTACTAATGGTAAAAATGAGAACAAGAAATATTGCAATAAGAATAATAAAGTTAAGTTTAATGGGAATTGTAATGCACGTGGTAAATTTGGTCATATAAGATAAGATTGTTATAAAAAAGAGAGCTAATAATCAAACCTATAAAAATAAGAAAGGGAATAAATCTAATCATAATAAACAAAACCATAATCAAAGCAACTACCAAGAATATAATTCTAATGTTATTGCTTTATATAATGCATTGTTTGCTTCTAATGAGAATAAATAGATTTTAGATAGTGGTGCATCACATCATATGACTTGATTATCTAATATTTTATCTGATAGTATAGATATTTATGAAGATATTTATTTAGGAGATAATTCTTTTTTAGAAGCCATTAAGTAAGGAAAAATAAAATTTAAATTTTTATTATTAAATATGTTTTTTATGTACCGAAACTTGAGAAAAATATGTTATTTTGTTCTCAACTTACTAAGGATAATTTCATTATAAATTTACTTAAAGATAACTAGTCTATTATAAATCAATATGATTCTCTAATTGATATAGGTATTTAACATAATGGTTTATACATATTTTATGCTTCTTTTACATATTATCTTTCATCACATAGTAGGAATGAATCAATTATGACATGAAAGATTATGACATGTTAATTTAATAATTTTATGTGATATGTCTTCTCATAATATTATTATTTGTCTTCCTTCTATCTCTTCTCATCATGACACATGTGAAGGCTATTTACATGGAAAACAACACACTAATCCCCTTCAGAATAATCATGATGCAAATTCCTCACATCCTTTAGAGTTAATTCATAGTGATGTTATAAAAACCATTGAAGTTATATATCTTAATGGTTATTTATATATTATTACTTTTATATATGATCATACTAGAATGATTTGGTCATATTTTATAAATGTTCCAAAATAATTTTGCATTATGTAGATGTTCCAAAGTTTTTATGGGTCAAAGCCATGAATATTATTGTGCATATTATAAATAGAGTTCCTAATAAGTTTTTGCATATTTATACTCATTTATAAATGTGGTAAAAAAATAAACCCAATGTGGATCATCATAGGATATTTGGTAGTTTTACTTCCATTTTTGTTCCTAATTTTTTTTGAAAAAAACTTGATCCTTCCTCATATTCTTGCATTTTGTAGGTTATGGAGATAAAACTAAAGGATTAAGAGTGCATGATCCATCTAAAATACAAATAATTGAGAATAAGAATGTTATTATCCTTGAAAAATATTTTTGTGATCCTTTTATGGAATCTCCTTAGTGTTCTTTTCATAAACTTGACTCTCATGTTTCTCCTTATGATGAAATTGAGGTTGTAGAGAAAGTTGATTCAATTTTAGATATCTTAGACTCTGAGGAACCTTCTAAATTTCATGTTTAGTATAAAAGACCTAAATGGGTGGAATTATTAATCCAATATTATAGTATTGATAATCTTAATAAATTAAATAGAAGTAAACATTCTTGTCATGCTTTAATGACTATGTATAAATGTGAACCTCAATATTTTGAGGTATCCATTTAAATTGATATATGGAAAGTTATTATGCAAGATGAGAATACTGCCTTGATTAAAAATAAGACTTGGGATCTTATCCCTTCACCTAAAATTCATAATGTCGGTTGTATATGGCTTTATAAAATCAAATATAATTTAATTGGTAAAATGATAAATTTAAATCAAGATTAATTACTTGTGGATTTACTCAAAACCCGAGATTGATTATGTTGAAACCTTTTCTCCTATAGAAAAAATTAATATGGTTAGATTACTTATTTCTCTTAGAATTAAAAATGGTTGGATTATACACCAAATGGATGTCAAACATATATTCCTAAATGGTGATCTAGAAGAATATATATATATATATATGTCTTATCCTAAAGGTTTCACTGACTCTAACAAATAATATTATGTTTGTCAGTTTAAAAAAATAGTTTATAGTTTAAAATGAACTCTTCGGGCTTGGTATTCTAAAATCACTAGTTAATTTAAAAAATTAGGTTTCTATAACTATTATTCTGACAATGATATCTTTTTAAAGTTAAAAATGGTCATTTAATCTTTATTATATTATATTTTAATGATATTTTTATTAATGGAAATATAATTAATTTAATTATTAAATATTAAAGTAAACAAAGTTTGAATTTTGAAATGACTGATCTAAGAATTCTTCATAATTTTTTAGAATGGTTATATTTTAGGATAAAAATTCAATTATTCTATCACAATCTTAGTATACATATAATCTTCTTGTTAAGTTTAATATACTTGACTATAATCCTACATCTAATCCTATTTAAGTTGGTGTTAAAATTGATCCAAAACATGTGTTTGAAAAATCTAATCCCATTCTTTATGGATATATTGTTAGTTTGATTTATCTAACCATTAATAGGCCATATATTTAATATGTTGTAGGTGTTTATTTTAGACTCATGAAGATTCATATTTACATAATTATAAATTAGTAAAATAAATACATTGTTATATCAAAGGAACTAAATTTTTTGGTTTGTTTCATTATTCTATTGATAATACTAATTCATATGGTTATTATGATGTTGATCATACTGGTGATAGTATTGATCTTAAATATACTTATGGATATGTGTTTAAGTTTAGTGTAGGTGATTTCACTTGGAGAAATCAAAATCAACATATTGTTTTTATCACTTATATAGAATTAGAGTATAAAATTTCTATGGAAGTTGCTAAAGAATCTATGTGGATACAAAATATTCTAAGAGAACTTCATTTGGATGTTTCTCATAGTACTACCCTTATATATCATAACCAAAGTTGTATAGCTATGGGAAAAAATATAGTGAAAAAGCAAATATATATATATATATATATATATATATATATATATATATATATATATATATATATATATAAGGATAAATAAATGAAATGTATAAATATATCCTCAAAATTTCAATAAGATAAACTATGAAGCATAAATAAATAACTTTTAAAAATTAATGCAAACCATGCAAAATATAAGATAACGTGGTTCACCCAATGAGATACGTCCATAGAGGAATTTATCAACCTTTTATTTATAGAAATAATAATAAGAATACAAAATGAAAACACCTTTTCATACCTATCTCCAATCTCTCAACCTCCTGTATGTAATGAAACAATGTAAACTAATACCAAACTTTTAATCAAGCTCTCAACCAAGTTATGCAAGAACATAACTCCAATTTTAAAATTTTCGTTTGTTGTTGCTAATTTTGGATTGATTAAGTTTTTTAATGGGTATTATAGGTCATAGAATTAAATTGAGAATAATTTCAAATTGTTTAGGATAGGTTAGGTTATCTAGAATTTAAATTTGGCACTTTCTCACCAAAATCAAATTTAATTTTTTGAATGGTTATCTTCAGTTTTAGAGACTTCTAAAAAGTTCTAGTGTTATTAATGATGTTTCTTAGGTGTGTTAATTGTTTATAGAGTATTAATTATACTTTTAATGTTTAAATCACCTTTGGTCTCATCAATTTGTTATGTTGGTCAATATTCTTATTAAAATGCATCCAAAGTCTTTCAAGATCTATGTTGGGATGATCTTGGATAGTTAGAGAATTAATAGGAATATATAATGACTTGTAAAATATTGAATTAATTAATAAACAGAGTGGAGTGATAATTTTAAAATATCCAATAATAGGAAAAGAAGGGAACATAGGCCCAAGAATAAGACTATCACAAATTCTATGCAAGTACATTGAAAACTAGATTGTCAATGAAACGACTTTTGTTTTGGGAATGTTTTGGTTTGAAATTGTAATGTATATAAATATGGGTTTGCATTAGAATATGTACAACCAAGTGTAAGAATTCTTTACTTTTGTAAGGAGTGCTGAATATTCTTGTGGTATTTATAGGTTTATTTTTGTTAGAAAAGTGGTAAAGAGGTAAAATTAATTAAGGAAAACCTATTTTCAGGCTTGAAACTTCAATAAATATTCAAACATAATCAAATCTTACAACTCTATTTATACAAACCTGTACCTTGCCTTTTGGGTGCTTTCTATAGGTGAGTTTGATGGTTTATTGAATATTTTATCAATAAAAAAAGGTTTTAATTATATTTGAGTGTATAAACCCTATATAGACATTTTATAACTTGAATCAACACTTAGAACATTATTTTATTCTTTAAAACCAAATTTTTCTCTCACTCGCCCTGTGATAAAGACCTAATGAAGAGGTAATACCATTTCATGGTTTGGGTATAAGGAGAGTGAACCAGACTCTAAAATTTGTCATGTATGATGGGTTTTCAAAATTAAAGTTTAATAAAACACTATATTTTCATTTTGGAATGTGGAAATATTTATATTTAAAATGTAATTGTAGACCTAGGAGACCTAATAGGAGACTCCATTGACAAAGGAAAGGTTTGAGTTGTATTTGCTTAATGAATTAGATTCTAAAAAATAGTATGGTATTGTAAACCCTTAATGGTTATCTAAAAATTTATTTTATGTGATCTAAATCCCCATGAGTGAAAAAATACCTCAATAAAAGTGCCTTAAGAGGGATACAAGAAAGAAACTTAAAATAGTAAAGATCTTGAAAATAGAGAATCTTTCCTTTTTATTTGGAATCTCAAATTTTTTAGTGATTAGGGGATAATAGTGGGCACATAAATATAATTTTTTTAATATAGAACCTTCTATATTTTTATTAACATCTAAAATAGTGCCTTAAGAAGGCTAGTAGAGATTGATCAAAGAAAAAAAGATTCTTTTTAAGTTGTTTTTACTAATTCCTCTACATCAGTTTGGTATCAAAGTAGGTTTTATACCTAAAAGGAGATTGAAATAATTTTTACGCTCTTAGATAAAAAGAGTGAATTGATAATGTTTTGGTCAACTAGCTTGCAAAGTGATTTTTGGTCAGATAGCTTGAAAGGTGATAAGACAAGATGTTACATAGAAAGAATAGAGTCAATATTCAAATTGTATTAGAGGAATTGAATAAACTAAAGATTGATTTTGATTTTAGTCTTGAAATTGTAGAGGCTAATAATATAAGGGGAGTCATAATAGGAGATGAAATTGATAGAAAGGAAGAAATTTAAGAGCTAGAAGAGAAGTTGGAGACCGTGATGAACAAGGTATTGAAAGAATACTAAAGGTAGTAATGAAATAGGGGTCTAAACCAAAAAGTGGAAATTCCTACATATTTAGGAAGCTTGGATGGAGAATAACTTATTGACTAGATTATAGAACTGGATAAATAATTTGACTATGAAAGTGTTCTAGAGGAGAACCAGGTGAAGTTTGATCACACAAAGCTAAAAGGGCATGAAAAATCCTTTTAGTGGGATTTCATCTAAGAAGAATGAAGAAAGAAGAAATAAGGGTAAGAAAAAGATCAAGTATTGGGACATGATGGTCTCTAAATTGTAGGGTAAATTATTTCCAAGTGACTATAAAACAAATCTCTTCAAAATATTGTAAACTTTTAAACAAAAATAAATGAGTGGCAAGTAATATACGTAGGAGTTTTATAAGCGAATCATCAGATCAAGCCATATGAAAGAGGATAAATAAAAGGTTTATAGACATATTACAAGATTGAGATACAATTTACAAGATGAACTAAGTCTAGTTATCCCTAGGACTCTTGAAGAATGCTATCAACTTGCATTGAAAGCTAAAGTCGAGCTTAGTAAAGACAAACATAGTAGAATAGAGGTAGAAGCACAAGTTATAGAGGAAGAGGTCAACAAGGAGGTAGACATACCTCAAAAATAAACCAAATAGAAGCTATAACTTCACAAAAATAATCATTTAATCCTAGAGGTGGATTTAGAGGTAAAAGGTCATATTTTAGAGGTGGATATACATCAAGAGGAAGAGGATCTAGTTTCTTCAAAGGGAAGTGATTAAATTGTAATAAATTTGTAGGACATAGGTTTTATGAGTGTCTTGAGGGTCAACAAGTAGGAAGTTATATATCTTTAGAAGAGGAGAGTGTTGGCTCTCCATCCCATGTAGAAAAACTAGATGTAGGTGAAGCTTTGCTTATGATAATGGTGCTGATAAATACACCTAAAGAGAAGGAACCTGCATAGAAAAAGGCTCTTTTCAAGACCTCCTTCAAGTGCAAAGGTAAATTTATAAAAGTAGTTATTGATTTAGGTAACACATATAACTTAGTTTTAGTTCAAATGGTGGACAAACTAAGGTTGAAAAGGCTACATCATCTAACTCCTTAAGAAGTTTCATGGCTATAAAAATGGACACAAGTATTGGTTAATGAACAATGTTGGGTGGAGTTTCAAATTGAGAGTTATAAAGACAAAGTTCTTTGTGACATCATGCCAATGAATGTGTGCCACATACTACTTGGAAGGCCTTGAAAATATGACAGTAAAATAACATATAATAAAAGTAAAAATGTTTACACTTAGGAGAAATATGGTATAAGCCATACCCTAATACCTATGAAAGAATAAGATGGTGAATAAAATATTGTTTCAAGTGTAATGGTAATAAGTAAAAAGGATTTTGTGAATGTATTGAGATAATAACAGCTAGGATTTGTAGTGGTAATCAAGCTTGGAACAATAATAACAAAAACCAAGGTGAATGAGTTACCTTAAGAGGTGAAATATGTTCTCAAGAAATATGGTAATATCATAGTAGATGAATTACCTAGTGAGCTTCCACATATAATAAAAATCAATCATCACATTGACTTCATTCTATGACCAAGTTTGCTTAATAAGGCTACATATAGTATGACACCATAAGAAAATGCTGAGATCAAAAAATAAGTTCAAGAACTATTGGATAAATGGCTAGTTAAGGAGTCTTATCCCATGTTTAGTATTAATGGTGTTAGTGCCCAATAAATAAGGAGATTGGAGGATTTGCATAGAATCAAGAACAATCAACAAGACCACTATAAGGTATATGTTTCCTCTTCTAAGGATTGAAGACTTGATAGATTGAATGAGTGGGTCAAACTATTTTTCCAAGATTGACCTCAAGAGTGGATACTATCAAATCAAAGCTAGGCATGGAGATGAATGGAAAATAACCTTCAAGACTAATGAAGGGTTGTATGATTGGATTTTCATGCCATTTGGCCTCACTAATGCACCTAGTAAATTCATGAGGCTCATGAATAAAGTTATTAAGCCATTCATAAGTAAGTTTATTATAGTTTATTTTGATGACATATTAATTTATAGTCATAACAAAGAACATATCCATAATTTGTATTTGTTTATGAGAAGGTTACACGAGGAGACGTTACTAATCAATGTCAAGAAATGTGTATTAATGAAGATATACTTATTGTACTTTGGTTTTGTGATATCACAAGAAGTATTGAAAATGGATAAGTACAAAGTGAAATCCATAATGGAGTCGCCAAATCCTAAGACAACTAGAGAGGTAAGAAGTTTTCATGGACTTTTAATATTTTACAAAAAAATCATTAGAAATTTTAGTGGAATTTATGCTCCAATCATAGACACTATTAGAGGAGATAATAAAAATTTTATGTGGATTGACATCATTGAAAGATTTTTTTTTTTAAAAGATAAAAACCACTAAAAATCCCATCCTATCACTTCTTGATTTCAAAAAATTCTTCCAGGTGGAGTGTGATGCAAGTGGAGTAGCCATTGATGTTGTCTTAAGTAAATAAGGCAGACCTATAACATAATTTAGTGAAAAACTAAATGATGATAAAAATAAATATTCATATTATGATTTGTATTTTTATGTAATGATGTAGGCCTTGAGGAAGTGGAGGTATTATCTAATGCCTAAAGAGTTTGTGATATTCATAGATAACCATGCTCTAAAATTCATCACTAGTCAACCCAAGCTCAATCAGAGGACTATGAAATGGATTGAATATTTGCAAAATTTCACTTTTACTATCAAAAATAAGAAAATTCAAAGTAATAATCTAGAATATGATTTGAGTATGAGGGCATTACTAATCAATTATGTTTATATTGAGAGTGTAGGCATTGATTCTCTTAAGGAGTTGTATGAGAGTGTTGAAGAATTTCTAGAAGCCTATAAAGTTTTTAAACATATAAATACTTCAAAAAAATAACCATGGTTAGATTACATGATACAATATGGATTATTATTCAAAGGAATACAATTATGTGTGCCAAAGAGTTCAATGAGGGAGAAATTAATCAAAGAGAAGCATTATGGTAGCATGACAAGACATTTTGGACTTGACAAGACATTAGATAAGCTTACCAGGCATTACTTTTGGCCTAGAATGCAAGTAGAGATAATAAAGTATGCATAAAGATGAAAAGTTTGTCAAATTACTAAGGGTAAAATTAGAAATGTAGGTTTTTATCAGCCTTTACAAGTCCCAAATAGACCATGGGACTCTATTAGTATTGATTTTGTTATGGGGCTACCTAGAACTCAAAGAGTTTATGATCCTATATTTGTATTAGTGGATAGGTTTTCCAAAATGGAAAACTTTATACCTTGAAAAACTACCAAGGATGCTACACACATAAAAAATTTGTTCTTCAAGGAGGTTGTTAGACTACATTGATTGCTACTCAGTATCATATTTGATAGGGACACCAAATTTGTAGGTCAATTTTGGAAGACCATATGGAAGAAGATTGGAACAAATTTGAGTTTAAATTAAACATACCACCCTCATATTGATGGAAAAAATGAGGTGGTTAACAAGATCTTAGGTAACTTGCTAATGTGCTTATCAAGAGACAATCCCAAACAATGGGATTTGCTATTACCATAGGCAGAGTTTACATACAATGACTCTTCTAATAAGTGCATTGGTATGAGTAAATTTAGAGTAATGTATGGAATTAATCAAAGATAAGTATTTAAATTGAGATACTTGAAAAAAATGGAGAAAAGGAGTGTTGAAGGGGAGGATTTTTCTATATCTATGCAAGAGGTTCCTAAATAGGTGAAAAGGAAACTAGAAACAAGTGTGGAGAAGTACAAAAAACAAGAAGACTTGAAGAGAAGAGAGGTTAGATTTGAAATTTGTGACACGGTTTTGGCTCACTTGAGAAACAAGAGGTTTACAAAAGGTGAGTATAAAAAACTCAAGATGAAGAAGATAGGTCCTTTTAAAGTTCTCAAGAAGTTATCTAACAATGCTTATGAAATAGAGTTTCCTATTGGAGTGGGAAAGTCTCCCATTTTAAATGGTGTATACCTATATCCATTAAATGAAGGTGATGATAATAATAAAACATGAGGAGGAGTAAGTAAATCAGTCCAAGAGTTGGCAAATTAATTGCCAATAACCAAGAAGGAGGAGCTGGAGATAATCTTGGATAAGAAGATTATCAAGAAAATAAGAAACCAAGAGTATTTCTAGTCAAGTGAAAAAATCATCCTCATGAATATTAAGCTTGGATGAAATAATAATAGATCAAAAAACATGGAAATATTTTTACAACCTCATGAAAAATAGTTCATGAGTCCATTTCTATCCTTTGGGAGTATGATGCAAGAACATCACTCCAATTTTGAAGTTTTGGTTTGTTGTTGTTAACTTTGGATTACTTATGTTTTTTTAAGGGTATTAGAAGTCATAAAATTAACTTTAAATCATTTAAAAGTGTTTATTATAGGTTATGTTAGTTAGAATTTGAATTTGTCACTTTCTTGCCAAAATCCAAATTTAATTTTTTTAATGGTTATCTTCAGTTTTAGAGACTTTTAAAAAGTTACAGTGTTTGCTAATTATGATTTTTATGTGTGTCAAGTGTTTATAAATTCTTCATGATACTTTTAATGTTTAAATTACCTTGGGTCTCATCATTTTGTTATGTTGGTCAATATTCTTATTAAATAAATGCATCCCAAGCCTATTCGAGATCTATGTTGCAATGATCTTGGATAGTTAGAGACTTAATAGAAATATATAATGCCCTATAAAATATTGAATTAATTAATAAATATAGTGGATTAAGAAGACTAAAATATCTAGGATTTAGAAAATAAGGGAACACAGGCCCAAAAACAAGTCTATCACAAATTTTGTGTAAGTACATTGAAAACTAGATTGTCAATGAAAAAACATTTATTTTAAGAATGTTTAGGTATGAAATTGTAGTCTATATAAATTCATGATATTTTTTAATTGGTTAAAGTGACACATTGAGAGAGATTGATTTTTAACAAGTAGATATAGGGTTGCATTAGACTGTGTATAATCAAATGTAAGAGTTCTTTACTTTCTTAAGGAGTGTTGAAGATTCTTGTGGTATTTATAGGTTTATTTTTGTTAGAGAAGTGTGAATAGATAAAATTAATTTATAAAAACCTATTTGGAGGATTTATAATTAAATAAAGATTCAAACATAATCAAATATTACAACTCTACTTATACAAACCTGTACCCTACCTTTTAGGTACTTTCTATAGGTGAGTTTGATGGTTTCTTGAATCTTTTATCAATAAAAGAAAGATGTTTGCTATCCCTAAGTGTCTCTAGATCCTACATATACCTTTTCCAACTTGAATCAAGACTCAAAACTTTATTTTGTTATTTAAAACCAAATTTTTCTCTTACTCGACCTGTGATAAAGACCTAATGAAGAGGTAACACCATTTCATGGTTTGGGTATAAGGAGAGTTAAATAGACTCTAAAATTTGTCATGGATGATGGGTTTTCCATATTAAATGTTAATAAAACACTATATTTTTATTTTGGTATGCGTGGAGCTATTTATAGCCAAAACACAGTTGTAGACCTAAGAGACCTAATTGACAAAGGAAGGGCTTGAGTTATACTTTCTTAGTGAATTGGATTATAAACATTGGTATGGTTTTGTAAACCCTTAATGGGTATATAAAGAGTGATTTTTTTTATCTTAATCCTTCTGTGTGCAAAAATACCTCAAAAAAGTGCCTCTAGAGGGATATAAGAAAGAGGCCTAAATAAAAAAGATATTAAAAATAGAGAATCTTTCATTTTGAGTTGGAATCTCAAATTTTTTGAGTTTTAGAAGATGATAGTGGGTACCTAAATATCAAATTGTTTGATCTGAAACCTTCAACATTTGTCTTAACATCCAAAATAGTGCCTCAAGAGGGCTAGTAGAAGTTGGTCAAAGAAGGAAAACTGTGTTTAAGTTCTTTGTATTAACTCTTCTGCATCACAAGCTTGAAACAAAAACTTCATAAATATTAAAATCATCTTCCCCTCCTTTAAAAATGCAATAATGCATGGAATATATAGGCAAAATGATATGAAAACTATGGACCAAAATCATGGGCTAAAACCATGGTCCAAAATATCTAGTAAGTGGACATCTACAACAAAAAGACTTTTATAGATAAATTGCATGGAAAATAATCAACACATTTCCAACACTTTTTCCTCCACTTAACCACTAAATATAAACCCATGTGCTTTAGTAGAGTAACATCACACACATCACCTCAACATGAATAGTATCTACCACCTCACCATAATGAATAGTAACTTCCAGCTCACCATACTGAATAGTGATTTCCAAATCATCACCATTATTAGTGATTTTGAATAGTGACTTCACACTCAATAATTATTCCACTTGAAGTCAATATTAAAAAATGTATATTCCTAATAAATTTACTAAACAAATTCCTCATTTCGATCTTCTTCATCCATGAAGACCAAATAAATTTGAACATAACGTCAAATTCACTCTTGTAACCACCTTGGTCATCATATCTATAATATTTTCATTAGTATGAATTTTCTCTTGTGTAATCACCTAAAAGTGTTATTTAGATGCTAAGAGTGTTGCTTGAGATAACCTATATTCCTAGCTTCGCCATAGGCCTATCCTAGAGCCTTTATCACACCTTTTCATCCATTGTGTAGACCATAGACATATTTTGTTAGATCATACATAGTCCTATAATATCATTCCTAGATCCCAACCTAGTGTGCCCAATAGTTTGCCAGCTAGACACTAGTGGCACATTAAGAACACTAGAGCCACATGGTGCTAGTGTCCCCAACTTGGTGTTAGTGTCCCTTGACTTAACTCTCTCGAATGGATATATTTTCAAATGTGTGCCCATATTAAGTTTGTCCTAAGTATATTTTATTATTTGTATAATTTACATATCTCTATAAGTACAAGACTATTTGACCTCTATTCACTAGATAGAAAATAGATGTAAAATCCTATCCAAATAAGAAACAAGTTGATAAAAAATAAGGTATTTGATCCTTATCTATCCTAATTATACATAATACCATCTACAACTTCCCTATGCCTAGATTTCAAATATTTTAAATCTCAATCATACTTAAGGAATTAAAGACCACTCTCATTCTAGCATCCACTTTCACTTACACCAAGCACTAGGTGGGAGAACTACATTGGGATTGATCCATCCTCATAGTATTGGTACATAAAAAAATCTATTCACAGTGGGGTGTTGAGGATATCCAACCTATCCTACTAACAAACACACATTTTTATCTCATGCCATACTTATAAGGAGTATTAGGGTTTGCATACTAAATCTAATTTTATAAGCATAGTATAAAGTTCTAGATTTCATTCATGTAGGATCAAGACCTAGAAACATAGGTGAAAGTTCTCTTAGAAAATAGAAATAATCTTGCAAAAAGGACACTAGCACCATTTTGAGGACACTAAAGTAGCATGGTGCTATTGTCTAGATGGGGCACTATTATCTAGTGAGAAATTATACCTTGGGACCTTGTTAAGACAATCAAACCTATCCATATCCCAGTTTTTAGAACCTAGATCTTCTACAATAGTCACTTTATAGATAAGTCTTTATTTATGCATATTTATTATTATTTTTAGAAAGTTAAAATACATTAAAAGATATAAAAAACTAGTGTTTAATTATTTTATATTATTTAATTGATTTAGACATCTCATCCATTTAATCTAACTTAGGATTTACACTTGTAAAACATTAAAAGGTTAAATCATTTGGTGAACCCAACTTAATTTGAATATTGCTTCAAATATTAGTTTGTATTAATCCAAATTTTTGTGTAATAAATTAGGGATATGTAATTCTAATTTCTTAGACAACCTAGCTAATTAAAATCAATTTCAAATTAGGGTTTCAATTTATTTACATATAATTTAAATTGGTGCAAAAAAACCTTAGATTCAAAAAAGCATACCCCTAGATGCTCTTAGGGTTTGTATCCTTTTTCTTCCTATTTTAATTAGGTGCTATCAATTTTTAATAATTCATATATTCTATTTTAGTAGCTCTATTCCAATTTGTTTACTATATGCCATCTAAAAAAGCTCTCTCTTACATTAAAAAAAATTATAGATTAGGTGGTAATATTATAGAGCATATTTAGATTCCTACTATCTGAGCCTATAAAATTGATAAGGAACCTATCATAACTCAAACTATGAATCCTTCTCACCCTAATTATGTGGATTTCAATGATAAAGTATTTGAAGATGAAAAATACAACCAAGAGAAGATGAGGTACACATTGATAATTAGGAAATTCTCCCTCCACTTAACAATAATGACATAATTATAAACAAAGATGAGATATTACAATGATTCAAAGATAAAATTCAAGAATAACCCCTTAATCATTCACATATCCTATAAGCCATATTTGAAATCAAGAATAAAATAAATAATGGTCAATCTTCAACTTCCCCTATTAATAATGTTGTTACACCTCTAGTGGGTCCAACTCAACCAATTCAGATAGCACAACCTAAGATTGTTATTAAACAACCATCAATGATAGATATAATACTTATGTCTAGTTCCTCCACTCTAGTTGTATAATCCCTTATGCATGAGATTCATACTATATAGTCTAAGGTGTTATATATCAAAAAGAGAGCCACTAGGACATCACATGTCTTGGATTCAAACATTCTCTTACATACATCTTTGGCACATCAAATAATGGCAAGTCCATTACCATCTAGTTTCATGTAAATCTTACATTATATGATGACAAAAATGACCCAAAACATTTCAAATCTTTTCATGTAGCATGCTTGGACTATGGGTCTAAGGATTAGATTCTTATAAAGTTATTTCCATGAAATCTCAAAGATTATGCCCCATAATCATTCTATGATCTACCAAATCAATTTATCATGGAATTCAATCCTTTAGCCAACATGTTTTTATCATATTTAACTATCAACATCAATGATAAGATATCATATGTACAAGTGGCATAATTAAAGTAAAAGCTGAATGAGTCTATCACAATTATGTCTTATGATAAAAGGTAATATTAGCCTAATTGACTAGCCCCATGCCAAATAGATAGCTTTAGGACATATTTAAACAAAATTTCTTACTAGCATTGCATGAAGCTATATTATTCAATAAGTTTCCTACATTTACTAATCTACATCACACAATCAAGGAAAGAGAGTTTAAACTCTTATCAATGGGTAAACTCAAGTACATAAATGGATAAGAATAAACTATTAAGAGTTTAAACAAACCTAAATACAAAGTAAGGGACAAAAAGAACAAAAGTGATCAAAAGGCCACAATTAGTACAAATTCTAAGCCATTTCCTAGATTGGTTTTATCCACTCCTTAACATAGAGTTTCCACTAATCTTCTAGAGTCACAAGCATGGGTTCTAAAAAAACTCTTGGAATGTAATGTCATATCTCTCCCTCTCATTAAAGAGGTTGATATGACATGGCCTCTTACAAATAACTATTATTCAAATGAAATCTATGAGTATCATAGGGCACCAAGACACATGACAAATAAATGCATTAGTCTAAAATACAAGATACAAGATCTAATTGAGGATAATGTTATTAATATGGGAACACCCAAAGAAGCACCAAAAAAAATAAAAACAAAGGATAAGGCACTTAATATATTTTAAAATCTATTCCAAAATCATATAATGAATAAGGTAGAGGGTATATCAGGTGTTCACTATATATACTAGGCATATCCACCACCAAATTCATATCACACAATTACATAGGAGGCATATCCATTGCATGACATTATTGGCATGTATCACACTACAATTATACCTAGACCACTTGTCACATTTTTAGAGTAGGATATTGTGGATGATGACACAAATATACATGCACTGTCATAAAAACATACATATACCACCATCATATTCATAGTGTTATGGTTGACAATAGATCAAGCATAAGAATATGCACTATGACAATCTTACAACACTTAGGATACATATAATGAGATATATTCCCCATAGATATAGTCATTAATGGTTTTAGTGGCCATGTTTAGAGTTCCATCAGGGAGATTTTACTTCCATTATAGGTTGGACTAGCACACATAGCCATTTGGTTCTTAGAAGTACCTAGTGTAGGTGAATTCAATATATTATTATATAGGTGGCTATAATAACTCCAAGCCATCCCATCTATAGTACATTGATTATTTAAGTACATACATGCCAATCAAGTGGTTAAGGTTGAGGGTGTCCCATATGGGTATCCCCTACCCATCCCATAAGCATTTCTAACACAATTTCTAGTCATAATTCCAACACAGTCATCAATTACAATTCGAACACCATCACTAGATATTTTATAGTTATCAGTTACAATAAAGAGTATAAATCCTATGCATACATAATAGAGTTTAGTAGATTCATTAGTGTAGGCTAATTCTATTCCTAAGATATTGACACATACACATACTCTCCCATGAAGACCATTAATAGAGAGACCCTTGTGTCAAAGATATGTCATAGATTCTAAGGGACCTCCCTCTACTCAGTTTAGGCTGAGATCAATATTATTGGTTTTTAGGTGTTCTCAACATATGGAAACTATGTCTCCTATAGCTTATTCTTCTACCAAAGGGGTTCCTAAGACCCTTATAGTTCATAGGGTATCATAGTCAGTGCCATAACTTCATAACATCACTATACAAGCATATTCAAACATAGATTACTGAGCACAATAGCTTATGGGATCATAGTTGCCCTTTCACACTTTATGCATGATCATAGTTTACCTATTTGACATAGGCCATAGTGATAATGAGTCTCCCCTAAGACTAATTTGTTAGTATGTCTTGTACATACTCCCTTCTCTTTCTCTCCTTGTACATAGTTTATTTTAATTTTCTTATACGTATCCTATATCTAAAAACACATGTCAAAATACAAAACATTAAATTATTACTCAGAAGACACAAAATTTATAAATTGTGTGAATTACTATGTTTACATTTCTACTACTTGTCATATATTGCATATTACTAGTTATCTTAGTATAGTTGGTTTTATCATACATATATGCTTCACTTATTATTATCAAGTGTTGGCAGATTACATATAGGACTCATGTCCACTACATTGATTTAGAATTGCTATTGTCTACCCATTGGGGGTATATAAACCAATCTATGTTTATTCATTTGATACATCTTCCCACTCAGGGCCATCTCCTACACAATTGCTACTACTAGGTTCTATCCTTACATACTATACATTCTAGTTTATGCATTGATCTATCTTGATGTTGATCATTGCTACTCATTGATCATATTTTTTGTCAACTATCACTAGTTAGAATTAACATATGTACATCCTAGAATTCAAATAGATTTGTACTACATAATGATACATGCTTTCATTTCTAGCTTTCCTAGTTCAAACTTGATTATGTTTCCTATGCTTATTTTATTCAAGGGCATTTGAATATGCCATTGATTTTTGGTTACATGTCACTTGTATGCTTGTATTCCTTGGACATGTACCCATATCACTTGTGTGTGGTTTATTGATTATATATATAGACATTTAAATATGTCCTTTAATGTGGCTCTAAGATAAATTTATTTTTGCTTACATATGTGGACATTTGGACATATCCTTATATGTCTTCCATTATTACATTTAGTGACATGTGCCCATGTCCCTTATATTGTGTCCCCTTGGCCTAGTTTTCCATGCCTCATATGTTTTATATGTATGATTTCATGTATGCATATTCACCATGACACTCATATTTTCTTGTTACACACACTAGTTTTTGATGATATGAGGGATCTAAGAAATCTACCCTTCCTACTTAGATGTCATTATGGACATCATGACCCATCCCCCTAGGTAGATACTTAAATTTGATATTATACACACTAATTACATCTATCTTGCAATCCTTATGCAATGTTATATTATAATATACATCTTATATTACCTACCCATGCTCATATTATTTTACATTATGACATTATGTTTGCACATTATATTGAAATATCATGCAATTATCATATATATATATTCTCTAGTTAGCATACTTTATAGAGATGCTTATTTTGATGATAGTTCTTACATAGGTTCCATAACCACCCTCAAAAGAGGGGTTACCACAGAGATCAGGCTCTTAATTTTCTATTCACAAATCATTTTCAGCACATAGGCTCAGTATCAAAAAATAGACATAGGTTAGACACAAGAAAAATAGGGACCCAAAAAGTAGTTTAGATCACCTAGATTTTAGACTAGACATATATTAGAACCTAGATTGGGACACTAGCACCATAAGGAACTAATGTCTACTATAGGGTGCTACTGTCTAGTAAACCTAGCTTCAGGGTGGTCTAGATTATCTAGACCAATACACTAGGTACAATACAAATTTACACAGATATAACCATAGGTTTGATAGTTATGTTAAAAGTTTTCTCAAATACACTCATTTTAGCTTAGATTCATACTAGTTACTTAGATTTGGGGGCATCATCCATGACATGATCACTACCACATTTAATTTATATACATAAATATAGTTATTACATACTCAATTTAAAATCAATATACTCATATATTAGATTGAGGGCATGTTTAGGACACATGGTTTCTATATGATCAATTACACACGAGTTGATCAGATGGAATGAAAAACTCCATGTCATGGTATAAATTGTATACACTTGATATCATATTCCATGTTATCACTAGTTTCATGTCTTAATCCATTTATAATGGTTGGCATTCTTGAGTGGCATAGAGCTTCCTAATGTACCTAAGTGGATGTAGAGCTAACATACATAGTTAGATATACCCAATTAGATACTTTCATTACTCTTTGAAATTAAGTTTCAAATGCATGTACTTTAAATGGGTAGGAAATTATGGAGTCATGGCCTACTTGATTTCTTTAGCCACCCACATGAGAGAGTTAGACACACTTATAATCTTATCTAGGTTATTTATAGATCATGATCCACTGAACAAGGGTGGGTAATGATGGATTCAAAACTAGATTGAGTTCTTGATCCACCCACATATGAAGATTGAACAAGCTATCAACTCAATCTAAGTTATTCAATAATTTGATCACTATGAAAACTCACATACACATGTTATCACTAGGTTCATGAATGTATTTATGTACCAACTGAGGTGTATTCATTCCATTACTCTTTCCTATCTCTTTACTCAAGTTTACCTATTTACTTTATTCGACATAGTATATTTATTTTGATAATCTCTTAAGTAAGGACTAATTTTTCCATGTTTCATTGTAGGTCATATTTTTGATCATGTTTCACATACACAAGCCTAGATTCACATACTCTGAATTAACTACATGGGCTTCACTTCATAGGTAATTTTAGGTATGCTTATTTTTTATTTATACTAGTCATTTTGGTTTGCTTCATTTCTAGCATAAAGGGGTGGAAAATCTAAAAGTGGTATTTGAATGTTAAGAGTATTGCTTGAGAAAACCTATTCCTAACTTAGCCCTAGGCATATCCTAGATACTTTATCAAACCTTTATATCCATTATGTAGACAACACACATCTTCTATCAGCTCAAACACAATCCCATAACAACATTCCTAGATCCCAACCCAATGTGCCCAATAGTCTACCACTTAGACACTAGTGACACATTAAGGACACTAGAGCCACATGGAACTAATGTCCCCAACTTGGTGCTAGTTTCCCTTACCCTAAATATCTTGAATGGATATATTTACAAATGTGTGCCCCCCTTAAGTTTGGCCTAAGTACATTTTATTATTTGCACAAACTTTAGATCTCTAAAAATACAAGACTGATTGACCTCTATTCACTAGATGAAAATTAAAAGCAAAAGCCTATCCAAATAAGAAACAAGTTGAAAAAAATTTAGGTATTTGATCCCTATTCTGACCTACTTCTATATAATACCATCTACAACTACCTTAATCCTAGATTTAAAAGATTTTCAATCTCAAACATACTCAAGTCATTCAATACCACTCTCAATCTAGCATTGACATGCACAAAGCACTAGGTGAGAGAAATACATCAGGCTTGATCCCTCTTTAGAGTATTAGTATGTAAGAAACTCTCTTCATAGTGGGGTGTTAAAGATGTCCATCCTATCCTACTAATGAATAGACATTTCCATCTCATGGCATATTTAAAAGGGGGATTAGGGTTTGTAAACTAAATCATATTTTCTAAACACAATATAGAGTTTTATATTTCATGTATACAAGAATAATACCTAGAAACATAGGCACAGGTACTCCGATAAAATAGGAACAATATTACAAAGAGGACACTAACACCATTTCGTAGACACTAGAGAAACATGTCACTACTATCTAAGTGGGGAACTACTATCTAAAGAGAGATCAGACCTAGGGACCATATTGACATCACTCAGACATATCTATAATCCAATTTTTAGAACCTAGATCTTCCATGATAGTCACTTTCCAAATAAGTCTCTATTTATGCATATTTATTAATATTTTTACACAATCAAAAGAAGTCAACATATATAAAAAATGAGTGGTTAATTTTGTATATTGTTTAACTAATTTATAAATATTAACCCTTTAATCTAACTTAGGATTTACACTTGTAAAACCTTAACAGGTTAATTCATCTAGCTTTATTTACTATTCTTCCAATATTATCTGAATGAAATAAAACTGCAAATGAATATGTTTTTGTCTTGGAGTGAAATGTTGAGTTCTTCACTAGATGGATGGCACTCTGACTATCATTGAATAATACACCTTTTGATTGATGATATCACAAATATTCCATCAAACTCTACAACCAAATCATTTCCTTGATCACTTCTATGACAACAACATATCAACCTATATGGTTAAAAGTGCCACAACCTTCTATAGTCATGATATCCAACTGACTATTATACCACCTACTATGAAAACATACCATGTAGTACTCCTTATACCATCTAGATCATATGCCATGTATAAATTAACATACCCTCATAATGTCACATCCAATACACCATAACACAACACTGAATCTATGGTCCTTCTTAAGTAATGAAGATCCATTTGATTACCTTCTAGTGTTTCTTTCCTAGATCACTCATGAAACTAATCACTACTCCCATTACATGTGCATTGTATAGCCTCATATATACCTCTAGATACATCAAACTACCAACCAATAATGAGTAGGGTGTTTTGGACATGAGATTATTTTCTTCTTATCTCTTGGGACAATGTTCTTTTGTGAGTTTGAAGTGGCCTGCCAAAAGTGTCCCAATTGGCTTAAAATATTTTATACTAAACCTTTCCAACACTTTATTGATGTACTCTCCCTATGATAATGTCAACTTATAATTCTTTCTATCTTTGGATATTCTCATACTAAAGATCTATTTAGAAACACATAGATCATTCATAGGAAAAAAATCACTTAATTGTCCCTTGAGTACATTGATATCCTACATGTTAAAACCTAATAAAATCATATAATCTACATATAAAAGTAACATAATATAAATACCAGTTTTATAACATGTAAAGTACATATAATGGCTAGAGTGACATCTAGAATAATCTTGTTCCAACATAGACCTATCAAAATTAATATACCATTACCTTGGATCTTATTTTAGGCCATACAAGATCTTCTTCAATTTGCATGCCAAATTATCCTTACCATTTTTTGGGTGAATATTTTGTCACCAACTAACTAATGGGCAAAATAGGTTGTTTCAACCACAACATAAGGAGATTGATCAACCAAATGTGCTAGTTTACCACATCAAAAGGGGACAAATCTCTCCTCTCATCAAGGGGAGGTTCCCTATAACTATGAAGTGTTATATACTATAGATATAAGTAGAAAATAACACTCAGGGGTAGGACAACACCATCTATCTCTCTTTTTTAGAGATGATGTTCATAGATTAAAGGATAAATCTTGGGTAATTACTGAAGGTACTTATCTTCTTTCAGAAGTAATATTCAGTCAACAACCAGATTCCTTCCTGCATAGTAAAAGTAATAGGGTGCAGTAACCAGTAGAATGAGGTGTAGCACAAAGTCTCCACCTCAACTACCAAAGAGTGAAATATGAAGGACAATGGGGGCACAAAGTCATCCCAAGATCCTTTACATAGAAATAGAAAATAAACACTCTAAAGACAATTGTGGCAGCACAAAGTCTCTTCACAGTCAGCTTTAAGACACCTTCTTGGTTACTTCCACTATTTATACTTATTTAATTAAATGGACAAGAATGCATTTAAGAAATAGACATAAGAACAATTTTCTCAACAACACAAGATATTCCAGTACAAAGTTTGAAAGGTCACTTGCTTTCTCATTCAAATAATGAAATATGATTAATAATCTAAGCTCAAAGTCTTAGTAATGCCTTTCAATTTGGGAAGAATTTTGCTTCTATAATAGAGAGATCTCCTCTCCATAAAATAAGAGATTACAATATATAGCACTCTAAGAAAGACTTGGGTCCTTTGTTTCATGGAATGGCCCATGCTGCATTCAATGCCTTGAATGCATTTCTAGTTCTGTCAAGGGGCCATGCTGGAATAGGGCATTAGCCTTAACTATGGCATGTCAATTCATCTCAAATTTCTCCTCCAAAGTATAGGCTACCTGGTCCTCTTCCTGATATTTGTGTAGCTATCCACTTCATCTTTACTCAATGGAGAAAAATAGGCCGCGTCCTTGAGTGCTCACGCTCTCTGATGTCCACCTGGTTGACTATTTCACCAACTAGAAATAATTCTTGCACAGATATTTTTGGTCTTTCCCTCTTGTTCCCTCTTTTATTAACACATTTTATCTCTTCCTCATGATCTGAGCTCTTGGGCTATCTCTTCAGCTGGCACTGAGTTTGTGTTTAGGTTCTACACCATATTTGATAATACACAGGCATTTCATTACCTTAAATTTGATGCCTACGTGGATGTCACTAGTTGCTAGTCACTTAAACCACATTGAACCTTGAAACTTTAAACCTTTGGAGTGTATTGGTTCAATGGTTCAATAGTTTAGGTAGTCCTATCAGCTCTTTGGTTTAATCACTTCTTTGGTTTAGTCACTTCCTTGGTTCAATCAGCTCTTTGGTTCAATCGGTTGAACCATCTCTTTGAAGTTATCTCTGGAATCTTTTGATTTCTTCCTTCACTTGAAGCTTCCTTCTAAAATTTGAACTTCTTGAACTAGTTGAACACTTGGAACCATTTGAAACTATGAACCATTTTGATTCAAAGTTCAACGGTTCAATAGTTCATTCTCTTTCTTTGAATATTTTGTTCCTTCAAACTTTCTGGATCCTTTTCTTTTCTGTTGAACTCATTAAACCTTTGAACTCTTTTGGTTCAAGGTTCAACGGTTCAATGGTTCATTATTTTCTCTTTGAATCCTTTATTCTTCTAAGTCTCTCAAATTTATTGAACTCGTTGAACCTTTGAACTTTAAACTCTTTTGGTTCAAGGTTCAACGATTCAACAGTTCAATCTTTCTACTTCGAAGTCTTCTTTTGTTAAATTATTTTGATCTTATTGAACTCATTGAACCTTTGAGCTCATTGAACCATTTTGGTTCAAGGTTCAATGGTTCAACAATTTAACTTTCAATCTTTGAAGCCTTCTTTTCTTTAAGTCCACTGAACTTATTAAACTTTTAAACCTTGATGAAGCGCTTAACTCTTTAAGTCTACTGATGTCATCGAACCTTTGAACCCATTGAACCTTTAAACCTTTAGAGGCAGGGTTCAATGGTTTAATGGTTCAATATTTTGTTTGAAGCCTATCGATGGACCTTTTAGTTGAACCTCAATGTTGAACCAGCCTTGAAATGCTTAAGTGTTGGGAACTTGTTTCTTTGTGAGAGCTCACCTGTTGAAGTTGTTGAACCTATTGAACTTGTGAGTCCCATAGCTAAAAAAGCTTGAATAATTAAAGAATAGGAGTGCTCAACACATTTTTTGAGAAGGTAAGAGAGAATTTTGGCCTACAAGACCAAAATAGTTGATATGTTGTCCCTGAAAACAAGTGACAAATTTTGGGAACAACAACTGGCTCCAGTTGGGGAACTTCCATCAATTGTAAAAATAATCAAAGAGAGTAGAAACTAGAATATTCAGTGCCTTCAAGTATGTCATTGGGCTATGGAGTCATGCTTCTGAAAAAGAAACGCACCAAAAAGAAATGAAAATGAATAACACAAAATAGAACTAAAGACTACAAATATACATATGTACAACTGATGTCACCTAATGCTTCAAGGATTGAAGTGCTTTAGATGCTACCCATTGTGAGGAAATGAAAAGGGCATGCCATCTTGATACTTTAATAGGAAACTATTTTCACCATTGAGATGATGAATAGAAAATAGGCCTCTCTATAAGGAATCAAATTTCCCATGCATTCCCTTTGGTTCTCTTCTCTTGTCCCATAACAGAACTTGATCACCAATCTAAAAATCATAGGTTTTTACTTTTTGGTCAAAGAGATTCTTCACCAAAATTTAATGCATAGTAATTTAGTCCCCCGCCATAGTTCACTGCTCATCTAGCTTAGTTAAGCACATGATCCTTTCATCGATGGAGCTTTCATATGTCTGATCTTCAACTACCTTTGCCAATTTTAGTGCTGACAATTCTAAGGTGATTGGAATCTCTGCATTGAGACCATAAAAAAGTTGGAATGGTGATATACCTATCACCCTCTTGGGTGTAATTCTTTCTACCCATAAAGAATAATGCTTTATGCCATGTTCGTTGGTTGTCATCCACTAGCTTCCTGATGATGGTCACCAGGTTCTTGTTACTCGATTCTACTTGGCCATTCCCTTGTAGAAAATAATTAGAGGAGTGGGAGAAGGTAATCCCATAATAAAAATAGAATTGAGTAATCTCATGGGAAGAGAAATAGGATACATTATCTATCATAATCTTGGTTGGGACCCCAAACTTGGAAATGATGTTTTCCTTGAGGAAATTGCATACTACTTCTGAAGTAGCATGCTTGGCTAGAATAGATTCCACCCATTTGGTGAAGTAATATATGGCTATAAAGACATAATCATGTCTAGCACTCAAAGATCATTTTACATCACTAATGAAATTGATTCCCTATTGCTAAAATGGCTCTTCTATTACCACTGGCTTAAGAGGCAAAGCAGTTAACTTGGGTCTTCCAACGAATTATTGGCATAGTTCACATCTTCATACCCATTTGTATGCATCTAGAGATAGAGTAGGCCAGTAATACCTGGCTCAAAAAATCTTATGGGTAGTTATAGGTGCAAAAAAATGTCCTCCACATGCCAGATTATGGAAGGACTCCAAAAGTTGGTTCTATTGCTCTTTATCCATGCAACGAAGGAACACCCCATCGAGGTTCCTCTTATACAGACTATTGTCCCATAGGACAAAATTGGTAGATTTTAACTTAACAGTCCTCTTTTCTTTATGAGATAGGTGAGTAGGACACTCACTATAGGTAAAGAAATGAGTAATATTTGAATACCACTCATCTGTGGTGGAGACAAAAAGGATTGTTGGAGTGTCTTCAATTTTTGCTTCTTCATGCCTAGTTTCTTTTGGTCTATTATCAACAATGAATTGGCAGATACCCCTTCCCTGTACAAGCTCCATTAGTTTGATGACAAGATCAAACTCCTAGGTTTTAGCAACCCAATTGCCCCTTTTGGTTCCAAACTCCTACTAAGTTAATATGGATTTGACTATGGTATCGGGAACTAGGGTAACATGGGAATTCAGAATGTAAAAGTGGAAATGCTTTATTGCCTTTACCACTGCATAAGCATGCTTCTCCATGTTTGAGTATTTCATCTCATGAGCTTTGAGGGGAAAAATCATGAAGGATATGGGAGATTCCACACTTTTTTTGTTCTGCTGAACTAGAATTGCTAAAAGTGTGTGTTCAGAAGCATAACTATACATTATGAAGCCGTTGGTGTAATCGAGACAAACCAAAATTTGGGCATGGGTGATAGCTATCTCGATGTCTCAAAATACCAATTTACCTTATTTAGTCCAGCTAAAAGTGGCCTTTCCCTTCATCATGTTCATAATGTGATGAGTCTTCTTGATGAACTCAGGAATGAACTTTCGTAAAAAATTCACCTTTCTAAAGAAAGAGTAAACTACAGTCTTACTTGTGGGAAGAATAAGCTCCTAAATGGAATTGACTCTTTCTAAGTCAATCTTTATGCCTTCTTAGGATACAATGTGTCTGAGAAGTTTCCCTTATATTACTCTAAAAATAGACTTCTTGAGATTTAGAGAAATGCCATTCTGGCAACATCATTGTAACACTTGTTACAAATGGCACACATGATCAGGAAGATGCTTAGAAAAGACCGTTAAATCATCAAGGTACACCATAATTAACTTACCCATTTCATCTTTGAAAGCAATGTATATTACTCTCTGAAAAGTGGTGCCAACATTTATCAAGCCAAATGACATTCTTCGATATGCAAAGGTGCCCCAAGGTGTGGTGAAGGCAGTCTTATGTTGGTTTGCTTCACCAACTTCTACTTGATTGTACCTCGAGAAGCCATCTAGCATTTATAACATCTCTAAACCAGTCACTATCTAAAGAACTTGGTCCATGATGGGTAGAGGGTAATTATCCTTTAGAGAGGATTGATTCAAATTCCTAAAATCCACGTAGAGGCAAATTTCACCATTCTTCTTTCTCACAGGAACTATGTTTGCAATCCATGTGGAATGATGGATTGAGAAAATTATTCTATCATTCAGCATTTTCTATATTTTAGATAGAATAGCACCTAATATCTTTAGATTATACTATCGAGATTTCTACTTGAAAGGCATCGAATCACTCTTGAGAGGAATTTCATGGAAAATTTCTTCAGGCCCGAGTGACTTCAGATCATCATAAGAGTACGCCAAAACATCCATGTAATGGTGAAGGAGGGCAATAAATTTAAGTTTCTCCTCTGGAGTGCAGCATTTCCCAATGTTCACCATCTTAGGATTTTCCTTGGTACCCAAATTTATTTGATCAAACTCCTAGAAGGAACTTGAATCCATTTGTTGCTATTTGATGAACTTTTCGTACTTGTCAAATAGTTTCTCAAGGAAAACCAATCCTTTGGGAATTTTATTCCCTTTTAGCTATAGGAATTATTCACCTATGTTTGGAATTGTTTCCTAGGCTGATTTCTATGGTAGAGGTCCATTGCCTTCAAAATGAAGCTATTCAAAGCTATCCTTTTATTCTATAAAGGTGATGATTTGGTTGCATCTTTGAACACTTGCCAATGATTGGTGTCATCAGAAACACTTAGTTGAAAGACCAATTCAATGGTGTACTTGTCTCCTTCAAAATCTTGGTGAGGAACCAAGAGAGTCACCAAAATAGCTAATGCATCATCTCAGTCATTGAATTCTCTAGGCACTACAGAGATACTGAAAGCATCAACATCTTCAATTTGATCCCAAACTAGATTGTGGTAATGATGCAATCTTCCATTCTTAGTTTGATACACGTTCCTCACCTGACAAACCACTAGCTTAACATCTCCTTTAGTGTGAAGGATTTTGATGCCCCTATCTCGAGTAGCCTTCAATCTGAGCAACAATGATTCATATTTAGAAGTATTATTGGTGTTTCTGAACTACAACTTGTATGAAGAAGGAAAAATATCTCCTTGAGGATATATCAACACAATCCCAACTCTTGAGCTAGTAAAAGAATAGCTGCCATCAAATTCGAGAATCCACACATTATCAAAAACTAACCTTTCCTTGGATTTTTATTCATTTGGAGGGGAGGATTCTTTTGGGATTACACTATGCTTTATTAAGTATTCTATTGTTTTGTCTAAACCAATTTTTAGATTGTCATCTTCAAAATTTTCATCAGTTAGGATAGGAACATCCTCTATAGTCAGGAAGTAATTACCCACGCTTGAAGACTCAAATAGAATTTGAGCTTCAGGCGCTAATGTTTGAGTGACAACGTATTTTACCTCATTCTCATGGATCAATCTCTACATGACACCTTTGACTGGGATCCTCACTTCTGACAGGTCCATACTTAACTTGCCACTAACATCTTTGAAAAAATTTCACCTCAAAAGAATGTTGTATGAGGCTAGGACATTGACCACCAGGACTGTCATCTTAATTCACTTATCTAGGAATGCTAGAAATGTAAATTGGGCATCCTTGATTTGTCTCAGTAGTGGCACTTCTTTGTTCTCCATGGAGAAACATCTCCCAAAGGTCTTGGTTAGTGTGAGTCCAAGAGATTCTTCCACTTTGGCAGGCATGACATTGTCAAACACACCTGAGTCTATGATACAATTGTTTAGTTGGTTTCCATTTATTAGTAAGGAGACATAAAATGGTTTTATCCTTTCGAGATCAGTAGGAGGAGTAATGACAAGGTTATTCTAGGTGGATGTGGGAGTCACCTTTGGAATAGCTAGTCCTGTAGGGATAGTTTTATTCTTTACACATTGAACCAACTTATCCAACTGCTTAGGGTTGGATTATAGGAATTCAAATTTAGACATTTGAATTTTGGTTTTCTTAACATGGGTGATCATATCAAATGTCTTAAATGAATTAGGAATAGGGGAAGGTAGTTCATCCTTCTAGTTTTTAGGAGGGGGTACTGATTTATGAAATTAAAGTTGAAGGTGAAGGCATACTTGAGGTAATTACTTTTTTAGGGATCATTAGGTCCTCTAATTGAAAAGGTAGAGTAGTTCCCCACTTAGTAATTTAAATGCTGGTTGAGTTCACTCCTCTAGTTTTTTCTTATTAGCTCGCTAGGCTGGCTGGTTATGGGGCCAAGTGAATACGGTTTATGATTTAGCAAGTGCTTCACCTTTACTTCTGGGTTTATCCTAATAATTCAAGAAACTAATGTTGGAGTCACCAATTTATTCTTGGTTTTTTGTGAAGAGATTAGTGTCATCTTCTAGGTTTAACTTAGGCTGGAAGGAGAAATCAGATTCTATTTTGAGATATCTAACTGCTGAGTTGGTTGGTGCTAATTCAATAGCAATCTTCCCTTATGGGGGAAGAAGATGATTTGGTTTCCCTTGATTTTTGATAGTGTTGCCTTGATATGACTAATTGGGGAATGTCCTTGGTATATCTTGATATGGAGTAGAAGACATCCCTTACGCCATTTACTTTTTGAGAGTAGCAACTCATTTGCTAGCTTCTGCACCATAGGATTAGTGGTGCTTGTAGATGGATATTCAAAGGATGAAGAAGATTTACCTCTGTTAGGGTCTCTCTTTATCTTCCACACCAAAATGAGATCATCTTCCACCTTAGTAGCCAAATCTTGTGCTGTAGCAAGGTATATGTGACTAGCACATCTCAATAAGAAACTCACTTTAGGAAGCTCAGAGTTGATAAAGAAGCATTTGAGATTCTCAACTGTTGCCTGAGCAATGGTAGGAATCATGTTCCTTAGCTTGTCAAACTTAACTATGAAATCCCTCATAGGTTCATGAGACTCCTTCTTCATTTGTGTGAGCTGAGCCAGTAGGGCATGCACATCTTTTGCAGGCTTAAACTTGGCTTGGAACTTGGCTTTGAGGGTGTTCCAGTCAATCATAGTTTGTGCTTGTAGATGATAAAACTAGTCTGTAGCAGTGCCTTGTAATTTTTTCATAAACAATCTGACTGCTATGTCTTCATACTCCATGCCTATCACACCATAGGATATGTTGAAAGCTATAATATGTTCATCAGGATGAACTCTCTTATCACCATAGAATTTAGAGAAATTCTTCCTGGAACTACAAGGTAGCTCATGTGAGGTGGGTTAGATTGAGTGGACCAAAAGAGTTACCCCAAGGGCCTTGAACTACCATGATTTGACTATTGAAGGGATGGATAACAAATGTCTGAGGGGTATGTATTAACAAAGCTCTGCTAATAGCAAAAAATGGATGCTTTGCCTGGTAATGGAGACCTGACTTTTATAGGAGGAAAACTCCTGGTTCATTGAAGGTGAGATGGAGAAAGAAATAGGTCAAAATCACTTTGCTGTACCAACTCGAATACAGGGTCAACAATACCTTTAGATCTCTAGCTTCTCGTATACCATGGATTTTGTAGAGTGTAAAAATAAAATGGATAAAGATAGGGACTACTTCAATTTGAAGCTTGAGGCTTCAAATTGTGCGTTCTTCCCTAGCAGAGTTGCCAAAAAAATTTGGGTGAATATTTTGTCACAATATAACTAATGGGAAAAATAGGTTGTTTTAACCATAGCATAAGGAGATTGATCAGCCAAATGTACAGGTTTACCACATCAAAAGGGGACAAATTTCTCCTCTCATCAAGGGAAGGTTCCCTATAACTATGAGGTGTTATATACTATATATATAAGCAAAAAATAGCACTCAGGGGTAAGGCAACACCATCCATCTCTCTTTTTTTAGAGATGATGTTCACAAATCAAAGGATAAATCTTGGGTAATTACTGAAGGCACTTCTCTTCTTTCAGAAATAATATTCAGTCAACAGCCAAATTCCTTCCTGGATAGTAAAAGTAACAAGGCATAGTAACCAATGGAATGAGGTGTAGCACAAAGTCTCCACCTCAACTACGAAAGAGTGAAATACGAAGGACAATGGGGGCACAAAGTCATCCCAAGATCCTTTATAGAGAAATAGAAAATAAACACACTAAAGATAATTATGGCAGCACAAAGTCTCTCCATAGTTAGCTTCAACACACCTTCCTGGTTGCTTCCACTAGTTTTACTTATTTAATTAAATGGACAAGAATGCATTTAGGAAATAGACATAAGAATAATTTCTTCAACAACACAAGCTATTTCAGCACAAATTCTAAAAGGTCACTTGCTTTCTCATTTAAACAATGAAATATGATTAACAATTTGAGCTCAAAGTCTCAGTAATGCCTTTCAATTTGGGTAGAGTTTTTCTTCTATAATAGAGAGATATCCTTTGCATAAAATAAGAGATTACAATATATAACACTCTAAGAAAGACTTGGGTGCTTTGTTTCATGGAATGGCCCATGCTGCATTCAATGCCTTGAATGCATTTCTAGTTCTATCAAGGGGCCATGCTGGAATAGGGCATCAGCCTTAATTATGGCATGTTAGTTCATCTCAAATGTTTCCTCTAAAGTATAGGCCACATGGTCCTCTTCCTAATATTTATGCAGCTATCTACTTCACCTTTACTTGATGGAGAAAAATAGGTTGCATCCTTGAGTGCTCGCACTCTCTGATGTCTACCTGGTGGACTGTTTCACCAACTAAAAAAAATTCTTGCACATATATTTCTAGTATTTCCCTCTTGTTTCCTCTTCTCTTAACTCATTTTATCTCTTCCTCATGATCTGAGCTCTCATGCTATCTCTTCAACTAGTCACTGAGTTTGTTTTCAAGTTCCATGCCATATTTGAAAATAAATGGGCATTTCATTACCTTGAATTTGACATCCATGGGGACATCCCTAGTTGCTGGTTACTTAAACCACATTGAACCTTAAACCTTTGGATTGTATCGGTTCAATGGTTTAATAGTTTAGGTGGTCCTATTGGCTCCTTGGTTTAATTGCTTCTTTGGTTTAGTTGCTTCCTTGGTTCAATCAGCTCTTTAGTTCAATCAGTAAAACCATCTCTTCGAACTTGTCTCTGGAATATTCCTCTTGCTTCACTTGAAGCTTCCTTGTGAACTTTGAACTGGTTGAACCCTTTGAACCATTTGAACCTATGAACCATTTTGGTTCAAAGTTCAACAGTTCATTCTCTTTCTTTAAATCTTTTGTTCCTTCAAACTTTCTAGATCCTTTTCTTTTCTATTGAACTCGTTGAACCTTTAAAATTTGAACTCTTTTAGTTCAAGGTTCAATGGTTCAATGATTGATTCTTTTTTCTTCAAATACTTTGTTCTTCTAAGTCTCTCAAACTTTATTGAACTCATTGAACCTTTGAACTTTCTTTTGGTTCAAGGTTCAACGGTTCAATGGTTCAATCTTTCTCCTTCAAAGTCTTATTTTATTTAAGTCTTTTAATCTTATTGAACTCCTTGAACCTTTGAACTCCTTGAACCATTTTGGTTCAAGGTTCAATGATTCAATAGTTCAACCTTCAATCTTTGAAGCCTTCTTTTCTTTAAGTCTATTGAACTTATTAAACTTTTAAACCTTGCTGAAGCACTTAACTCTTTAAGTCTACCGATGTCGTCAAACCTTTAAACTCGTTGAACCTTTAAACCTTTGGAGGTGGGGTTCAATGGTTCAATATTTTGTTTGAAGCCTACTGATGGACCTTTTGGTTGAACCTCAATGTTGAACCAGCCTTGAAATGCCTAAGTATTGGGAACTTATTTCTTTATGAGATCTCCCCTGTTGAAGTTGTTGAACCTGCGAGTCCCTTAGCTGAAAAATATTGAATAATTGAATAATTGGAGTGCTTAGCACATTTTTTGAGAATGGAAGAGAGAATTTTGGCTTGCAAGACCAAAATAGTTAATATGTTGTCTTTGAAAACAAGTGACAGACTTTGGGAACAACACCACTGACTCCATAACCTTGTGGCTGCTCCATGTAAATATCCTCCTCTAAATACCCATGAAGGAAATTAGTATTCACATCTAACTATTCTAAGTGTAGATCTTTAAATTCAAATAAATTCAATATAGTTCTAATTAAAGCCATCTTAACAATTGGAGAAAAAATTTCATCAAATTATATACCTTTCTTCTGTGCAAAACCTTTCACCACCATTTTGGCCTTTTACATATTTTTACCTACATCTTTCTTCATCTAGTATACCCATTTTATATAAAATGCCTTCTTTCCCTTTGGAAGATTCACTAAATCCCATGTCTAGTTTGTCATGAGATAGAGTCACACTCCTCATCCTTATATTACTCCCACTTATCTTTAGAATTAACCTACAATACTTATTCATAGATCTCTAGCTCACCACCATCGACAAGTAACAAATAATTCAAAGGAGAAAAGCATTTAGGTGGTCTACTTACTCTATTATGTCTTCTCATAATAAGAGTTTGGGGTTCCTATTGCACATCTTGTACTGGTACCTTTGGGACATGTTCTTCTATGATGTCTTCTAACACTATGTACTCTTTTTTGGTGTGTTCTTGCTTACTTTTTTGTAATTGATCCCTGTACATGAATTTATCATTAAAGATCACATCTTTACTCTTGATGATTTTCTTATCTTCCAAATCCCACAACCAAAATCCAAATTCATTAGTACCATACCAATAAAAATACATTTCTTAGACTTAGCTTCTAATTTGGTCCTATTATTTTTATCAATGTGGGAAAATGACTCATAACTAAATACCCTTAGAAAAGAGTAGTATACCTTCTTACCAGTCTATGCCTCCTTTGGTATGCCACCATACAAAATAGTCCAAGGTCCTTTGATTATCAGGTACACCATTATATCTATAACATCCACCCAAAATTATAAGGGCAACCATGCATGTAATTCCATGCTTCTATCACATTCCATGATAGTCTTGTTCATCCTCTATAACACACCATTATATTATGGTGTGCATGAAACCTTCTTTTGCCTATGAATTCCATTTATTGAATAGTAGTTATCAAACTCTTTACTATAGTATTCAACTCCATTATCAAACATTATAATTTGAGGTTTAAATCTATTTCATTCTCAAACAAATATCTCAATCTCTTGAATGTATTAAACACATCAAATTTATATTTAATATAATAAAACCCCATACCTTCCTTGTCACATCATCAATGAATGTAACATAATACAATGATCTACCAAGTGAAGATATATGAGTTGGTCCCCATACATATGTATGCACAAGTTATAATTTATTCTCCTTCTTGGTTGGTCTAACTCTAAGAAACTATACACATTTTTATTTCCCATACACACAATGCTTACATAGGTCCAAGTCAATTTATTTCAAACTAGTAATATCTTGTTTGCATGTAGGATAGTCATTCCATTTTCACTCATGTGGGCACTATGTAGTGCCATAAAGTTATGTCTGCACCTAAAATAACTAAATCACAAGATGAATTATCACTAACTATGGATAAATATAAAGTACCCACTTTCTAACCTCTTACCACCACCATAAAATCTTGATAAATTTCCATGAGTTACCTATAAAAGTGACCATACAACTATCACTACCCAAATGTCCTATATAAATAAAATTTATTCTCAAAATTAGAACATGCCTAACATCCTTAAGCAACCAAGTGTTTACATTATGTAACTTAGCCTAAAAATTTCCTTCACCAACAATGCTACAAGGTTCATCATCACCAAGATAAACATGTTCAAAATCCCTTAAACATAATCTTGAAAGTAATGTCTATGAGGAGTAACATGAAAAGAAGCACCTAAATATTAAACCTAAGATTCAACTATATTATCCAAAGAAAGAATTAGATCATCTTGTCACACATCACCTACTATATTTTCTTCTTTATTACCTTTATGTTGTTCTTTTATTGATTTTCCATGTAGGATTTAACAATCTTTCTTTACATGTCCTAGACTTCCACAATGCTAGTATTTTTTTGATGCCTCTGAATGTATCACAAGTGTTCTTAGTGTTTAAAAAACACTTCTTATTTTAGAATTCTAGGAATTTAGAGCATGAGTAGTAGGTTTTGGCAAATTATGTTACCTATGGTGAAATAGTGAAAGAACAATGTTTAACTATTCTAAAAATTTATGTTAATTGATGGTTGGGAGCCATCATGGACCAAATATTTGTAAAGTGTAAGTATCTATGCTAATACTAGTGAATTATGATCAAAGCTTAAACTAAAGACTAATCTAAATGGACATTTACAATGAAATTTAATTTAAATTAATCTAGTTAAAAAATAAGCAAACAAGAAGGGTAAGGCAGAAAGAGAATAAGTGATTATTGATCTTAGCCTCAAACATTATGACAAAGTTTCAATTACAACTAAGTATGCACTTAACTAGCATATAGTGCAAAATAGCATAAGCTCAGATCTCACTACACACCAGGAAAACCTCCAAGAATGATATAAAGAATTATAAGTAAGAACCAAATTTACATTAAATATTTTCTACCACACTCAAATAACATTAGCACATTCTAATGTAGAGAAAATAAAATAAAGAAAATTTAAGATCATTTAACTAATCTAGTAGAAACAAAAATTAGAAACCTTGTAATTAAAGATGTAACTTAGAATTCATAAAACCTATTCAAATTTAAGACTTTAGACTAGCAATTGAGAGAAAAGCCATGTGACAATTGACACAAACAAATTTGGACAATCCTTTAAGAATTCCTTGATTGTATTAACTACTCAAAGTATACAATTTTTTCTCAAACTTCTCTCTCTTTTACAAGATGGTAGTACTGCCTTTTATAGGAGGACAAGGTATTATACTGTCAATTACAAGATACAAATGTATAAGAAGTAAGGACTATGATCTAGGAATTTGACTCAAGAGAGGATGGTTAATATGGTGTTAGTTCCAAAATGAGAACAAAATGAAATAAAAGCACTAATAGCATAACATCTCTAGGCCTAGACACTAGGGAGAACTTAGTTAACAAAATCAAATGATAAACACAACAAAAAAGCAAGGAATCAATAACACTAATTCCTTCACCTTCCTTGGATTCTTCAAATACCTTTGTAGTGGTGGCTTGCTTGGCTTGTGCTCATGAAATCTTCATCAAAGGAGGCTTGGATATCTCCTCTTCTCCTTGGTACCTTTGGCTTTTGGCTTGGCTTGGCATCAATTTGGCATGGTAACACTAATTTCTTAAATATTTTGGAACCAATCTTACATTATAAATTTTCATAAATTAATCTTAGAAATGATGTTGTGAGGCCTCCTATTTATAGATTTTTGTATTTGATCAGAATCAACTTGAATCATCCATCTCAAGATTGAGATGTGTGGTTGAGAATTAATTCAATTTTTAGAATTAAGTTTATAATTATCCTCATCATGGCATTGGAAGAAGGGGCAATTAAGAGGCATGGAGGGCATCATGGAAGGCATTGATGAGGCATAGAGGGCATGAATATTGATATTTATGGCATTTATGGCCTAAGGATATCTTCCCAAGAAATGAGGTCACTTGCTGATGCATATTTTCAATATTCAATTCCAAAACAAATTATTCAACAAGTATCCATCAAATTATTAATTATTCCTTGATTTGGGTTAATTATATCTTAAGCATGTTTAAGCACTTTGTGCAAAAATTACCTAAATTGATCATAATGCCTTGTTATTGGTCCCAAATTTGACTAGATTGGAATTAGAAGGTGATGTTAGATGCATTGGAACTGTATTCCCTTTTAGGATGTTTTCAACAACAAATAACAAAGGCACATGTCTTGTGTAAAATAACTGATAGGAAAGAGCAATCCAGAGCACCCAAGTGTAAATTTGGCATTTTAACTCAAAATGAACTAATAAAAGTTAGTTGGCCCATAAATTGCATTACCCCATTTAGGAATACCTTGGCAAAAATTGACACTTGAATATGTTAGTTTCACATCATTTAGCATGTTTTAATGTTTTTAGACCAAATTATGCATTTTAGGAAGAAATTAGCCAAAACCCTGATTAGAGGTTATCGATGGCTAGTTTTAGGTGTGTACAAGGACAACTATCCTTTTTTACAAAGTTCTATAATACATTTGCTTTTCCGAACTAAACTAACCTAGAGGCAATACGCTAAAAAACTAGCATATACCTTTACAAAAGGATATTATATTTTCAAAATATTAGAAAGTTTTTACATAATAAAATATCATTCAACTAATTAGATAGTGGGCCCTGCTCTTAAGAACTTTCTTTCCATTGTTAGAGGATGTTCATATCCTTTTGGTGCTACTCATTGACTAATTCTAAGTCCATCGCTGGTCTTAAATGATACTCCTCATTGTCAGCAAGAGCATTTAATTCCTTGTCATTTCTAGCCATGGTTTCTTTGATGCTTCTGGCCTCAGATATTCTTTACCTTGAATTTAGGATCACATCTAATATCTTGCTATTATCTACCCTAGACTGGCCTTGACTTCTACCATTTATTTCCTGAGTTACCAAAGTAGCCATGTTTGAATTCATCATCCTTAATGATGCCAATGATATTAGGCTATGTAGGATTAGTCAACATAGTCCCAAGGAGAATTTTAATCCTTTCCATTAGCTCCTCATCATCCTTCAGAAGTCTCTCTAGTTCTTTGGATCATGCACTTAAAACTTGGACCTTGTCAACAATAATTCCCATAATTACATTCAAGTGTCTCAAACTAATTGTTTTGAAACCAAGAATCTATTTTCTAACCCAAATGTTGATCAACCCTTTTATTTGATCCTCTAAAGCTTGCCATTGGGCTATTAGACTCTTGGCCACTATGTTCTACTATGATAATACATTGTTTCAGCTTTACTACTTTTAAGGCATCAAACATATCATAGAAGGATTCATCCAACAATTTGATCATTGGCTCAAGAAGTAATAAGACATCTTGTGTCTTCAAATCCTCATTTCCCTTATTTAGGTTAGATATTATTTGTTTCATACCTCTAATGCCTACTTTTACCTAAGATGAATGAGCCTCAAGTAGGCTTTCAACATCCTCTTCATGGATGGGTAGTTTTCCAAACTATTGTCCCCCAACTAGAGTTAAGCCTGCTAATGGCTTAACCTTTTAGAATGTAAACTCTTTAGTCCCCACCATGGATTTTATAGTTATCAATCTCTCTAATCCATCTATCTTTGGATTGACTTGCATATTAGTAGTTGGTTCAGTGTACTTTGGAGGTTTAAGAGCCTCCATCTAGGTACTGCTTAATGCTCCTAGAGAATCCATCTACTTTTTATCTAACCCTATAGTGGAAAATATTATTATTTATTCCTCCTCCTTCATCAAATCCCTTATCCATGGATTGATATAATCATTTACATCAATATTAACATCTTTGGTCACGGCCCATGAGTGATGCCAGGTAGGGATTTTTTGCATTTTTCCATAGATGAACCAATCAGGGATGATTAGTCTATGGGTGGGTACTCATCACTAAATAATTTGACTTCACTCATGGGGTGAGTGGAAGTACACTTTGGGTTCTTTGATCCCACTAGGACCATTACCAATTCTACCTTTCTCTTCTTTAATGGTGCCACTGGGACTAGGTCTAGGGCAACTTCCTTCCATTTTTATTTCTCAACCTCCTTTGTTTGGGGTTATACTTCTTCAGCTTATGCTTCCTCTTCATTAGAGACATATGATTCAGAGAGGACCTTAAGGGCATCTTATACTATCTCATTTGGCTCCAAGGCAATCATGTCTAGGTACTCAACTGGAGATGTTAGTCTTTAAGGAGGGACTGAGGATGATGGGACCTCACCAAGTCTCTCTTCCAAATTTGTTGGGACCTTATGTAATATTTTCTTGGGGATATTTTCATTACAATTATGTTTTCTCTTGAGGGGGATTTGAAGGTATAAATAGAAAATGGTATTGTAGAGGTCTGATTTTCCATATGTCTCTAAGGTGCTTCTGATTACTGATCAGTCTATGCTCAAGTCTAATGTTATGTCCCTTGAGCCTAGCCAATATTTATTTTAAATTATTTTTTCTCATATATATGGTGTCATGGACACTAATTTGGTACACATACATTGGCTTGGGAAATTTCTTGGATTTCAAGTGTGTAGAGATTGTGCCACTGGGAGTCCCACATCTTTAGCTCATCAAGTTGTAGTTTGAAATAATCCCTATGCCTAACCACAATGTTTACCTAATCCCAATTATTTTAAGATATTTCTATTGATGGTTAAAGGAAAGGGATGGAGGAGGCCTTTCCTATTATATTTCAACACTCTATCCACACCATTAAGAAGTTGGTATGCAATCTCTTGCTCTGCTAGCTTAATGGGAACATAAACAGGTAATCTATAAGGTTGGATCAAAATCCCTTAAATTTTGAACACTATACAATCTGGATACAACCAAATGTCTCCCATTAACTCCACATATTTCTTGATTATAGGGATTATCCCAGGCATATGGATTCTTATGATGGCTTTTACCAAAGATGGATACATATAATCATAGATGAATTAGATGTTATGTCTATATTTGAATATTTGTAGCTTTGAATAGTGGTAGGAGACTATAAATCTACCCTTAGGTGACCAATTTTTGATACGAGGGATCTAGGTGGAGGCTAATAAGGCATCCAACAAATAGGACATCATGAAAAATTGAGTACTAGTCTTCTTTTTAATGGTTGTTAATTGTCTTTCTAGATATATGCTAATCATGTCCCACTTAGAGGAGTGAGCCCTTTCTTTATCCTAAAGTATATGTAAGACACCCAAATATTGTTTACATAAGTGGTTGAAGGGGATCCACATATTCTATTTAATAGAGTCCTGATTACCCTAACCCCCCTCTAAATTGGGTAACTAGGATGTTACCAATAGGGTCTTGGATCACATGGTTCCCTTGGAGTAACCATGGTGTAAGGATGGTGTCTAGACCATTCTTGCCATTCCATTCCTTAATAGTTGGTAAATCAACTTGGGATTTTTGAAGCTTGTAATAACTTTCAAAGGCTAGTGGGGAAATCAATGAAATTATTCTAATTTCCTTTCATGAATAATCCAACCCTAATCAATCTTACAGTCCTTGAAAATGAGAGTAAGGATGTCAATATAGTGGATTACCTCTAAATTGGTAGAAGCATGATGTAGACTCACCATATAGACTACAATTAGATCATAGTACCTTTTGGTCATGGTGGAAATATTCTACTCTTCCTTAGTGATGTCTTGCATCTCTGAAATGGTGTAAAAGAGCTCAAACTAATTCCTATTACCTAGTTCAATATTGTAGTGTCTAGGTCTATGTCCATGAATATCACCCCTTCATTATCTATAGAAAAATACAACTCTATTTCATCCCTATATTATTTCCTTTGAGCTACCATGGCTTCCAAACTTTGAAAATTGCTTATCGTTATGTTCCAAATGGTCTCTAGGTCAATTCTTTTATGCTCAAATTGCAATTAGACTCTCTTTTAGCTTAACTGTGATAAATATAAGCTCAAATTAGGGATTTTTGCAAGTTTGGGGATTTTTTGAAGCTTTAATGGTGATGGCCTACTTGGACTTCAGCTTATACGTGCCTTAGATTTGATTTTGACCTTTGCTGTTATATGTTTGTATTTTTGAGCACACAAAATCTTCACTTTTGTCACTTTATGCTTGAATGGTGCTTATTTCACTTCTATCTATCAATTTTTGTGGCATTTTTCATAAATGACTTTAAAGCACTAGTCATTAGTATTTAAAAATTCCCTTTTACTTCACATTGTTTGATCAAAATCCAAGGATCAATGTGGGCTATTGATTGTGATCTGAGCCCTTATATGTCTATTTCTCTTAATTTTTTCTCAATTTTTAATTTAGAAGCAAGTAAGCAACTAGAAAGAGGGGTGTATAAAGGAATACCTAGTAAAATTATGCATGTAATCCAAATGATGATGGGAACTCCTCTTTAGCTTGGAAGGAATAACCTATAGATAAAAATGATATTAAAAAGGGGTTTGTTAGCTAGATATTTGAGGAGACTGCCTAGCATGAACTAGATCCAAGAAGTGTATGCATACTAAGAGGCTATTAATTCACTATTTATAATAATTAAGTTGATGTAGAGGACAAGAAAGAATACTTGTATTCAATAACATGAAAGTAAATGCATACAATAATAAGGTATAATTCTTGTTTAAAAAAATGACTAAATGTAGAAAGAGCATATCAATACTCATGCTAAGTCAGTTAGTGTCAGGTCTAGAAAGTCAAAGAAGTTTCTATAAATAAGTAGGAATATAGAAAATAAGGTTTGGTTGAGGTATAGAGACTGAAAGTAACTTTTTATTTTTTCCATAATGACCATAAATGGTTGGGTGAACCATCAGTGGTTGGCTTGATTGTTAGTGGTTGGGCTAACCATCGATGGTTTCTTGTGTGTTTTTAGAAATGATCAAAAAGGGAATTGTAGATTGGATAAATGGTTAGTTAGGGATTTTAATATGGGTCTAGTTAAAAGTGGGAATCTAGGAGATAAGTTTGATTAGGTTAGCTTAGAAATCAAATCAAAATAAAGAAACAAGTATAAAGTTACCTGTAACTTACTAGATTACTGATGGTGGAAGTCTAGAATAATTTAGCTAGAGTGACAATACTTGGGCATTGAGAGTAACTCAGATAGAGGTTTATATCTCTATTAATACTACTTGATTTCTAAAATAAGGCTATATACCTATGTGTAAGAAGATCTGATAGCTTGGACATGGATTTATAGATCCTTTTCACTTCTTACTTCTCTCCTTTTATAGGATGAGGTTACTAATTGGGCAGGAGGAATTTTCTAATTAGATAAGAGGATAAATTTACCATTTAAAATTCTTTAAATATTGTTATCATCACAAAAAGGAAGTTGATAAATTATGCCATACTTATATCATACACAGATGGAAATAGATTGAAAGTAGGTTGATGACTTGACCATTGATGATTAGGCTAACTATCAATGGTTAGGCTAACCATCAATGGTCAAGGAGCTAGAGGAAAATGGGTGAAATTAAGTTAAAAATAAGGTGGGTTAAAAGGTTTATTTAAAGGTGTTAGGTTAGGGGTTTGATAGGTTCAAGTTAGAAAATGAGTTTAGTTAACTAGACTCAAGGTCAGATGAGGGTCAAGGTGTTTTGACATCTAAAACTGTTATGTGCAATTTTTGAGTGTCTACATTTTCCCCCTTTTTGTTATGTAGATTTGATTTAAAAAACAACAAAACAAAAATAAATAGATTACTGGTAAAGGTATATGTATTCCAAGTATGGGAAGAAGTATTCCCCTTAAAATTGAGAGTCAATGAAGTGAAAATAAAATCAAGTCAGGGTTTGATAAATGGTAAGTATTAAGGTGAGTGACATAAAAGGGTTGGGCATTTGAGACACAAACATGTGCACATAATGTGACTAGGTATGATAGTCAAGATCACAAAAAGACTAAAGATACCAATGTTAGTAAAAATAAGGTTAATTTTAGAGGGACTTATGATAGGGGTATCCAATCTACAATGTTGGTCATAGCTGATTATGTCATTCCTATCAAGTCTGCTAGATAGGGTTAGTGTTTGTCATAGGTATCCAGGGTAGGAAGTGATCATGATTTAGGCCCTCATATGTCATTGGATACCTTTGTGTCATAACCCATGGTTGTGCCACTGGGCACCTCCATAGGCTTTTTGAGCTTCTTATCCTACACTTATTGCATATTAAATGTGTGTCTACCATGTTTTGATCCTATAGGCTCTTGTAGAACCATTAAGTAGTCATCGATAATTTTGTGCCATTGGATCAAGGGTCATGATGAAGTATAGACTATCAGATCCTATAAAATTCATGAGATTTAGTTAGTGCATAGATATACAAATGACTTAGGTTAAAATGGTTTAGCTAAGTCTATTTCATATTAACAAACATGAAAAGACTTAGGTCAAAGCATTTTATGCTAAGTTTTTAAAGCATAATATCAAATGAACCCTTTAAATAAAATAAAACATGCCCCATTTACCTAGACAAAAGGTTAGATGAGATTAAATTTTATGGCCTCATAAATTTCAAATATGGCCTCAAAGAAATCAAATGATGATCACATAAATGTCAAATTTAAGCTCATGAAGTTCCTAGTTTTGGTGGGCTTAAAGTTGACGGTCACATGAACATTAATGATAGATTTATAGATGTCAAATGATGGTCACACAAATGTTAAATTTAAGCTCATCAAGTTCTCATATGTGAGAGCACCATGTGGTAGATCTGTAGGGATTCTTAGACCTTTTGATTTTTTAATGTTGCATTCACTCTATTGGATTAAAATCTATGATGAAGTATGGAGCATCGATCATGATCCAAGTAGTTTCACACCATTGGTTCCATTTAATATGTGAAACCCTTTGCTATCAAAATTTTAATGTAGGAGTGTTATGTGGTGACTCCATAGAGCTTGCTAGGCCTTTTGACTTTTCAATGTTGGTTTTACTCCATCTGATTAAAATCCATGATGAAGCAAGAGTTGTCTGATCTGTAAAGGAGTAAGGTTTTTAAGTTAAGACCTAAGATGAAATAAGGCATAGGCTAAAATGTTAAAAGTAAGGTCTTTTTCATGTTAATAAACATGAATGAGGCCTTAACATTAAGGTTTTAGGATAAATAGGTAATAAAGGGGACCATGCTAGAAATAAAAAGATCCTACCAATCACAAATGTTAGACTTGGGTAGATAGAAACCTAGGTTAAAGTTTTGAGAGTAAGGTCTCATTTGCATTGATAAATGTGAATGGGGCCTTATGGTTAAAATTTTAGGTTAAATTTTTTAGCAAAGGGGATTATGTTTAAATAAAGGGACCTTCTTAGCATAGTAGTGGATCATGTTAGAAATACGAGGAATAAAAGGGGAAATATAGGAGATAAAGCATAATTTTTGGGGTAAGGTTTGGTCATGTTAAAAAACATGATCAAGCCTTAACATAAAAATTAGGCTTAAGTGAAAAACAATTTTAATATATTCTTGTAAAATGTAAATTTGAATTAAGGGTTTATGCCAAGGTTTTTGAAGGATCTTTCAGAATATAAATCTAGATTTGAAGTTTCACAAACCCAAGGCTAGTGAAAATTTGAATAAAGTCACTCTAAAAATTCCAAGCATGATCCATTCAATAGGGTTCCATGGAACCTAAAACTTATAAGACATTAAGACCAATTATTAGCAACATTAGGCAAGTTCAAATAAAAACCATAAACTAGTAAGGCAAATTTAACAAATTGGATGATATTCAAATTCTAACAATGATCTAGTCACATTGAGTTTTCAGTGTTTAAGTTTCAAAGTATCTCAAGGGTCCCAATTTTCAAAAATGGGGGTATGTTGACCTCAAAATATTCAATCTTGCCTCTAGATTTGGATCTTTCACCCTTCTTTGATTTTCTATAGTTTCCTCTTCCTTTATTCTTTTGTCTTCCCCTAGTCTTGAATGTCAATGCATTCCCTAAAGTGGACATTTCACTAGTGCTTATTCTTCACATTTAATCTCTTAGGATCACACCCACCAAATATTTAAAATTAAATTTGGCATTGTTGGAGATGGAGTTGCTCACCACCAATACCAATTTTTTCCATCTCTTAAGCTAAGAACATAGAATAAGAAGAGACCTAACTTTATCATAAAAGTTAATATTAATAGAATTCAATTTTCCTATAGCCATGTTAAAATCATCTAAATGGTTCTTTATTGAACCATGTTCAGACATTTTCATATTAAAAAATTTATTCATTAATAAATTTTTATTGAAAGCAGAGGGTTTTTCATACAACTTCCCTAACATGCTCATAAGACTTCATTTAGTCTTTTCTTGAGAGATATTTAATGCTATTGTATATGAAATACATAATTAGATGGTTTCAAGTGCTTTCTAATCTAGTAACTCCCAATCCTCATCTAATATTGATGTTGGCATCTTGGCTTTGCCTACCAATTTTAATTAGACATTCTTTTGAAAGATATAATCCTCCATATGCATATTTCATAATCCAAAGTTTTGTCCATTTAAATTTTCCACCTTTGATTTACTATCATCTACAATATCTCCCACTTAATCTACAATCCTTATCTTATTATAATTTAATATTTATAAAACAAAACCTTTTCTCTGATACCACTTATTAGGATAAATGCAATATGGAAATATATCCTCAAAATTTTAATAACATAAACTATGAAGCAAAAATAAATAACTTGCAAAAATTAAAGTAAACCATACAACATAAAAGACAACATGGTTCACCCTGTAGACATGTAAAACTAGCCACCAATGGCTTTGAATAAAACTATTAGACCAATTATTACCAATCATCAAACATTTAACTTAAGAATTTATATTAGTCTAAAATTTAGATTCATAACCTTTCATTAAATCAATTAAACAAGGCAAATACACACATTGAATTAATCAAAATCAAACAAATGACCAAATGCTTAAAAAGAATTAATTGACTTGCCCTCTTAATTAAAATAAATTAGAAAATTAAATTAATTTAAAATATTAATTGAGTTCAAACATGATTCATTAATTAAATTATCAATAAAGGATATTAAAAAATCAAATACCATCCTAGAACACACTCATTACCTTTGTGAGTTGTCACTTTTGAAAAATATCTAAAAGAATATCCTAGGAATATGCCAAACTCAACCAAGGTTAATAAACACAACTACGGTCATATTTAACCCATTCCAAGGGATTTTAAAGCCTATAAAAGTAATCCTAGAGATCTTGATCTATAGATCTCAATCAAAGTAGTGTCATTATGCAAGAATTTGGTCATAAAGAAAATAACAAAGTTGTAATCCCAAAATCCTTCCAAAATTGAGCCAAGCCATATCAATCAAGCCAAAAATTCAATAATGGTGTAAATAGGAGATGATGTTATCCATATATCATTCTTGAAGACTTATTATGCATAAATCTAACAAGCCAACCAAATTACCATTTGGAGCTATCAAGGATTTGGTAAGGAATTTGTGTTTTTATGTTTATATTTCTTATTGCCTTACATGTTTTATTGAGTTCTCATTTGTTTTATTCATTATGATCCCCCATTATTAGGCCTAAAGAATGTTATAATGTTAGTTAGTTCATATTTAATTATTTTTTAGACTAACTCTATACTAACCTCCTCCTCTTTATCAAATTCTTTGATCACAAATGGCACACCTGGTGGGACACGATTGTGCACTCCACATCTTTGAACAAATATGGATTTTAAAATATATTTTATTTTTAATCCATTTAATATTTTTTTATAATTTTTTTTAATCTTTTTCTTACTTGTTTAATCCTAATTATTTCAAAATTTCATTAAAATCTGATTTTTAGTTTAGAAGTTATGACTCTTTTAGTGATTGTCACCTTTTATTTTCTAAGTTTTTGGTAAAAATGAATAGTACAAAGCCAATAATTTTTTTTTTAAATGTTTTTACCTAATTTTTTTTATATATGTGTATCTTTTATTTATTAAAAACCTATATAAATTTTTTGACAAACTAATTTATATTTTAAAAGTTATGGTTAAAATATTAACTATAGGTTTTTGTGTTTTATGTGTTTAGTTTTTTTTTTAATTTTTTTAACCTTCTATTTTATTGTTTGCATGTTTCATAAATTTAGTTTTTTTAGATTTATTTATATTTTTTATAAGCCTTTCCTAGCCTAACACATTTTATTTCTTGAGGATTTGCCTTCAGTTCGACACATTTTTCCCTTCAAGGTTGCTTGTCTCATTTGATAAATAAGATTCAATGATAAACAAAGTGTTAACCTTTTTTCTACAGGACCCAATAGAAAAATACTAAAAAAAAGACTAATTATTTCTTTCACACTTCTTTTGTGATGTTTTAAAATTAATTAAGCATTTCACTTTGGGTTTAAAAAGAAAGTTCTGCATGATTGTGTTAAATATTTTGATTGTTCTTTCAAAGTTCACAACTTAAACCCAAGGGGTTAAAGAACATCACCACACATTTTGTTTAGTGATTTAAAATTGAACACATTTAATTTTTTTTAACAAAATTGTTATGATTATTTTCCTATATTAGATTTATTTAAAAAAATAGGGAGTTTTACGTGTATCCTACCCCATTCAGTCCCTTTAGGGAACTTTTGGGATCAAAAGTGCCAACTTCATTGTAAAGTGCCTTAGTCCAAAATCATAAAAGACAAGTTTTCAAGGATCTCCTCAATACTTTCATGGCTTGGGTGATCTAGACACAATATTTAAATCTACTTGGTCTTTTACTTTCATTGCATCTTGGCTTGTGAGGGGGACTTCATTCCTCCCATAAGTTCTTTAGGGAGTCTTTGACCTAAAGTTTCATCTCTCGACATCATGTTCAACCCATCTCCATAGGGGGGTATATAAATTAGGATCACCCCACTGGGATTAAAGGTTTAAGAAGTTAAACCTTCTCCTAGTGGTGGGGTTAATATCAAGACATATGAGCATATTGAATATCACACTACACTAAGCAAGCGATAGATGTAATGGTTGTAAAAAGTTTACAAAAACCAAGTGTTGTGGACCCAAATGACGTGCTACTTCTCTTGTTTTTTGACATGAAATTTGGTATACATGGGATCCATCTATAATGATAAAAAATTAATTAATTTTAGTCAACCCCACATTGCCATAATATTGCTAGGATTTGGATGATTATACTTAGTGTATTTTGGTCATTTTTGCTTGGTGTGTTAGACTAAAAATTATTGTGTAACCATGTCATAAATGAGTCATGTGTATAACATCAATCCATTTTTTTGAGGAAGCATTATGTCATCCATGTGACACTCTAATTTAAACTTAGAAAAATATTTTTTTTGGTGTCAAAACACTGGGAGTAAAACTTGAATGAGACAGACACTATTATGCTACCCAAATCATTTAAAAATCTTGTGACTTTGAATTCTCAAAACATAAATCATTTGTCAAATCATCTTTCAAGAGTGATAACATTGTTTCATAACCCAATTTATTTTAGAATACTTATCTTTCATCCAAACTATCATTGTTGAAACCAATCATTTGAGCCTCATTAGATCTTTATCTAAGCCTAGTCACATTTTTCAATCTTTTATAGATTATTTATAATTAGATCCTAGTTTACCTTAATTGAGTCTTTGATTATCCTTTTCAAGTTCAAGTTCAAACATTGGTTGATTTTGGTTTAGGCCTCAATTCATGGGGTTGATTCCCAAATCTTTCTCTTTTGAGATTTGTAACATGGGTTAATTTGTTACCCAAATTTGGAAACTTTATTTGTTTGTGCATTTTATTATCAAATTACTATATCATCAAAAATATTTTATTTTGTATCTTATATCAATTAGATCATGTTTTATAGCTAGAAACATGTGCCTTGTATATGCCAAACTATTCCAAGTTTTTTAGATTAATCAATCATCCTTTTTAAGTCAAGCTTTTGATGCCATTTGGCTAATAGTCCTCACATATCCTATTTTATCCTAGATTTTGACTCTGTGTTTGGACAAAAGACCTAGAAAATTTTTGATTTCGTATTTTAAAACCTACTTGGAACATGCTTCGACATTAGAGTTTGACATTTTGATTTTATGTCATCTTACTTGACCTTTGCATGTATCAAACATTTAGCATTCATCATTTGACATTATATTGGTTTTATCAAGTCTTTGCATAGAATTTTTGGGAGATTAAATTCCAACTTCAACTAAGATAAATCACATTTAAACCCTTTGTCTTTTCAAAAGGCATAGCTTTTCCAGAGTTTATATAACTCTAATCCCTTCTCTTGTTGTGAAATATTTGTCATTTAATTTGAAAATGGTGCACTATAAACATAGTGGAACTATGTAAAATTAAAAATATGGAAATCCTTTCACATAAGGGGACTTTATGGAAAACCTTACTAAAGAAAATGTCATTTGGGAAATATATTCTTATCCACCCCAAAACATTCAATAATGGGGACAAATTCAAGATCATTTGGCCAACTATTTTGTTAGTACACCTCCATATACAGAGCAAGATCAAAAGATAATGACACAATACTTATCTAGCATACCATCGATTGTAGAAAGTACTCAAAAACAACATTATCACACCATACTATTAACATATGATCCCAATAGAATAACAAAGGTAGGGTATGAAAACTTACAAAATCTTAAAAGAGGGCCTTCCAACATGTTTCACAATTAGACTCATGAATAGTTCTCTTCTAGTAATCCTAATGCCATTGTACCAATACCTTATCAAAACCCCCATGTGATTATCCCACAAAGAGGTCCCATGGATGACCACTTCAATCAAATACATCAAACATACCATAGATATCTCAATTTAGTTTGTAACTTCACTAATATGGCCTTGTCAAATGCATCTCTTATTAAATTATCTCCTTAAACAAGATTTTTAATGGAATTGATAAGTCAAGATAATTAGGATTTAGACCTATTTACAAAAAATACTTCAGTAAAAACCATATTCAACACACTGATTATAAAGGAAATATATTTAGCTTCTATACAAGATACTAAGTAAAACATAGGGGATAATGCATAAGCAATGTCTAATTTAAACTAAAGTGGTGTTGGAAAATAAATACTCAATCAACAACAAAGCATACTTTCATCTAGCACCATTAGTGGTTTTCAGAATCAAGGAGTAAGAGCTTTTAGATCCCAACCTCAATGAACTAATTCTAATCCTGAACCAATTTCTTCTTCAAGAACACAACCAATAGGATCAAGTATCCAAATAACAAGTAATGCCACACCATAATAAAACATGTCAAATCCTACTCCTCCCTAAAATGTGACAAGTAGTATTCCACAATAGTAGGCACAATCAAGTATCACAATGCAATAGAGGTTGAAAACATTACTGCCTCAATAAGTGGCAACCAATGTTCCCTCAAACATACCTCTTCCCTCAGAGGCCAATATACCAATCTAATATCAAATAATGTTTAATTAGAAACATATTCATATTGGTTAGTGATTGGTACCAAATATCCAACATGCATGCACTTCTCAATAGGTATTTATGTAACAAATAGGTTCCAATGTTCCTCAAGTACCTTCTAAATATCATTTACCTTTTGCATAGAACATACCAATAGTTTTGACACAAAGTCTTAGCTCATAAGTTATCACTCAATAACAAGGTTTTAATAGTCGAAAACAAGTACCTATTCAACCACAATAGGCACAATATAGTTATATCCATCTATCCCAACCTCAATATCCATAAAATTAATCTTACATATCTAACCCCAACTAGAATGTCACACCACCATAGGTATGATTTTAACAATTTCACCCTAATTTGTGCATGTACATTCTTGGACCATTCCCTAGCCAATCCAACCTACCCTAGGACATCCCTCCATCATCCACTTGTGAATGCCCAACCATCAACCCAGACCAATATTCCAACAAGTTTCCTTGAGCAAGAATTATAATAAATGAAGGTTGTAATTACTACCATCCAAGATAGGAAACATGTTAAATTTTTTAAATTGGATGATGTGTGTTCATATCCTCTTAACATGGAGTACTTATAGATTCCATTCCCTCCAGGATATGAGCCACCTAATTTTGACAAATACAAGGGTAAAGGTAATCCTAAAGAACATTTGATAGAGTTCTGTATTGACTAGTGGCATATAGTGACATCTATCTATTGTTTTTGTTTCCAAGGAGTTTAGTTGGACATGCCTTGGAATGGTTTCTAAAACCACCAAAGAACTCAATTTATAACTTTGATGATCTATCAGATAAGTTTGTGTAACACTGCTCATACAATCTCGAGCATGAGATTTTATTAGTTGACTTAATGCAAGCAAATAAAAAACTAGGTGAAAGCTTCACAAGTTATTTATAGTGATGGAGATCCCTTATAATCCACTCTAACCATAGTCTACTAGACAAACAACTAGTAGCTATGATTACCAAAAACATACAGAATGAAATATCCTACTATTTTGAGTTATAATGTGTGTATACATTCAAAAAGATCATTGATATAGGTTTAATGATCAAAATATCCCTTATTAATAAAGGGATCATAAAACTAAATTCAATAAATCATAACAATGGCCAAAACCAAAATTAGACCAATAATCAACATCAACATCTAGTCCAAAGATCACAACTAACACAAGCTAATAACAATGATAGGCCAAAAAATTTTAACCACAATAATAATGTTATCAAGAATGGAGTAAAAAAATCATGCCTATCCAAATGGTGAAAACATTGTATGCTCAACTAGTGCCACCTTTCCATCTTACTCCTACACAATAACCTCTTTAACAATCACAATATACACAACAAGCATAACCTAAGCCAGTGCAATAAATGCAAAAACTACAATAACCTTTGCCTTTGTAAAACCAACCTCCTCTAAGGAGAAACCCACCTACTCATCATCCTTTTACTGACCTTAGATAACCCATCAAAGTAGTCTTTCAAAATCTCACAACTTACCTTATTCGATACCCTATTCAAAAAGAGCAATATCATGAGGGTATAGACATGCTATACTGGTACAAGCTAGAACAATTCTATGAGTTTCATAGGTTTAAAGGCCATAATTTGTAATACTATGTGTAAATTAGACATGTCATTCAAAATATTTTAGAGAATGGTGAGATCACATTGGAGAAAAAAGCTTCTACATCCAATTAGAACCTTAAAATCTATCAAAACCCATTTCCTCAACATAATAATCAACCAATGTAACAAAAATAACAATAACAAAGGCTATATCAATAGAATTAACAATAGAACCAACAAAACTAAAATAATGGATAGAACCAAGGCTAAAATAGTGGCCACAACTAATAAAACTATCATGTCATGGCACATGACTATAACTTAGTTTTAGGTCATATCTCAAGAGGTAGCATTAACACCATTTCCATCAATCCTAGACCAAGTTTCAACCAAACAAGACCATTTATAGTCATACCAAACCAATCCAATCATTATAGGAACACTTATTTGACTGAAGACCACACATAGGTGAACCAACAAGTAGGGATTCCCATGTTAATTATTTATACTGATAACTCATCATTCACCTATGACCACACTCAGGTGTATTGGCAACTAAGACCTATTCTATCTAGCTCCCCTCTACCATCATTTGTTAACAACACAGGCCTTGCATTCAATCCTCATTATGCAGTCATAACTTGGCAGTCTAAGATTACCATACTAGGCCCAAAACCACCTTTCACTTCACCCATCATCTAACCCACTATTTGGCCTCAAAATAAGCCATTTAACATTGTTCAATAAAAGACAATTGATATAGTGGAAAAATTGCAAAGACACCATTATAAATCTCCATTTTAGATTTGTTGTGCACATCAACAATCCACAAGAACATCTTGAATGAGTACCTTAGCTAATCCACTATTTTTAATGACATATTCCTTGACCAATTTCAAGATTTAGTTAGACACCTAGCTCCAGAACAATAAATCACATTCAACCAAAGTGATATGTCACCTCTTGGCCCACTTCATAATAATCCACTATACATCAAAGTTTATATAAAGTGGCACAAAGTAAATCATGTAATTATAGATAATGGATTGAGCTTAAAAATAGTGTCTCTCAAGCTCATCAAACTTCCTGGGTACATAATGATAGATCTTCAAGAATAAATGATCACCATCAAAGCATATGACAATCAAGAACATGAATCACATGCACTATTAACTTGTTAATTATCATTGGGCCCTTGACTCATGATACCCTTTGAAATGTGTTGGATCTTGATTTGTCATACAATATGATTTTGGGTAGACCTTAGTTATATGATATTTATATAGTCCCATAGACATTGCACCAATGTATCAAGTTCTTCCATGCAGGCATGGAGGTTAACATTCCAAGAGATTTGCATCCATATAAACATTGTAAACATCTATAGGTTGCGTTTTAAAGTTAAAACTATATTTTCATCATGAATCCATATAATTAGTAGGATAAGGGGAAGGAAATACTGTTCAAATTTCCAATACTACTCAAATTGCTAGAGAATAACTACATTGATCATAATACCCTTAATTCTCTCAATCACAGACCACCTCCTAAAGTATCCAATCATTTTACCACATTGTCTAATAGCCTAGGAGAGTACTTATCTCATCATACATTTTACATTGCATAGCTTCCCTAGAACCCAAAAGCTTTTAGAAGACCTAAATCTATGCCACACATGCATTGACAAAGAAATGGTAAGGGCCATGCTCATAATCTAGGAGCAGTCATTTTCATACCATCTTCTGGCCTAGAATAAGACCCTCTCAAAGGAGACGAGTCATGGTTGTATAATGACAATTTGGTTGATTATTAAGAGAACCCCAAGTATCCTATTCCCAATAGGATCATGAAGAATCAAGACTATGAAGGAAGAGGCCTAGGACCAAATCAATGAGGTACACTTAAGCTAATTTCTATGACCAAATATGAACGAGTCGATGGAATTAGATTTAAACCACCTAGGGATGACCCCATATACCTTACTTGTGTTCCATTACCATCGACTAGTGATGAGGATGTTAAAAAAAAGGTAGAGTTTGATCATAACTTATTCGTTGACTTAGCTCAAACCAACCTATTTGATAATCATGCCATTTTCACCCTTCACCCAATCATTCATAACAATCCCTTACCATTATTATCCCCAACTAATAGATTGGGACCAACAAGAGGAACACATACCAATTTATGAGTTTCAAAATGATGAAGCATTTTATGATTTTCTAAGCCTTAGGGATAATGTTCTGTTAGGAGATCATAAATTAGGATTCTTAATCAAATTAGATCCTAAAGCCTATTTTGGAGAATAACTGAACACCCTTAGCCAAAAGAAAATAAATAAAACATTAAGGTCTCAAAGTGAAGACTTATTTGAGGTGATTTCTTACTAGGGAAATAGTAAAGATAAAGGCCAATATAGTGGTGAAAACCTATTTTAAGTGCCACTAGATGGGGGTGTTAAACCTTCTTCATGTATAGACTAGGAGACCACTAATGATGAACTTATCTATGGGTCCAAATTTAGTATTAACTAACATCAATATTTTGAGAAAATCATGTAATAAACTAACAATGATGAATTTCACTATGGATATAAGTTCCAACCTAAAGAGAAATAAGATTTTGATCAAATCATTAAAGAGGATGCTAATAAAAAACATGTTATTGGGTCCATATTTAATCTCAAAAGGCAGAAAGCCTTTGATAAAATCATACAAGACTTTTCAACTATTTTTGTCACATGGCCTAACATCCCATTAGGAGATTCTAATTCATCATGTCTTAGAGAGTTTGTCAAAGAATCCGTCGTAATAGAAGACTATAATGTTGCTAATCAGTTCAAATCATTACCAACTATCCTTGATGATGGCTTAACTCTTCTAGTCAAAGATAAAACAGAGCTCAACATTGAGTCCCTAGATGACCCAAAGTAGATCAAGCTAGGCACATCCCTTAATAAGAAGGAATGTGAAGTCATTAAAACCCTTTTGAGGTAATTTAGAGATATATTTGCATGGGCATATTTTGACATGCTAGATTTAGACCCTACCTTGGTTCTGCACCACCTTGTGGTCAATCTTGATGCCAAATTAGTAAAACAAAACTTACACAAGATACATCCTCACATTACTGTATTAGTAAAGAAAGAGTCAAATAAACTCTTACTCTTAGAAGTACAATGTATTAGACCAATTGACTACTTTGAATGGATTTCTAGTATATTACCTATCAATAAAAACTAAAGGGAATCAAAATTTGTATTGATTTTCATGAAATTAATAAATCATGCCCTAAAGACAAATTTACACTACCTAACATTGACATTATAGTTGACTCCACAATGGGTTATGAGATGCTTTCATTAATGGATAATTTTCTAGGGTACAATCAAATCAGAATATCACCAAAAGACCAACACAAAATAATGTTCACCACTCTATGGGGAACATTCAATTATTAGGTCACATTTTTTGTCCTTAAGAACATAGAGGCCACTTACCAAAGAGATATGATAGTCATATTTCATGATATGATACATGACAATGTTGAAGACTACATTGATGACATACTAGGCAAATCCAAAACTAGGGCTAACCATCTGGCAACATTAAGGAGGATATTTGAGTGATTATGAGAATACAAAGTTAGGATTAACCCCAAGAAGTGTGTCTTTAGAGTTATATCAAGGAAATTATTAGGATTCATCATGTCTTGCAGTGGCACTGAAGTTGATCCAACTAAAATAAGAGCCATAATAGATATGCTACCACCAACCAATCTAAAGTAGCTCCATAGTTTGCAAGGTAAGATCCAGTCCATTTGATGCTTCATATCTCTATTAGCAGATAAGTGCCATCCATTTACACACCTATTAAATAAAGGTGTCAAATTTCATTAGGATAATGACTATCAAAAGGCTTTTCAACATCTAAATAACTATCTTATGAATCCCCCAGTTCTATTGCCTCTAACACTAGAGAAACCATTCTTGTTATATCTTTTAGCTATTGATAATGCTCTAAGGGCACTTCAAACTCAACAAATAACAAGGGAAAATATCATGTAGTGTAATATCTAATCCATACACTGGTTTCATATGATCAACTATACACCCATCAAAAAATCTTCTCTCTATGGTCTTCATAGCTCAAAAACTATGACACTACATGTTGAATAATAAGACCATGATTATTTAAAAAGTAGATCTACTTAAGTATTTACTCTCAAAAACAAATTTGTAAGGCCGTATGGCCAAATGGATCATGATACTCAGTGAGTTTGAGATAGAGCTTGTAAACTAGAAAGTAATCAAGGGTAAAATTCTCATAGATCAGTTGTTGAAGCACCTCTTAAAGACACAACCATTAACGTTTTAGATTCCTAATGAATCCATCATGAACATAATTGAAACACCTATTAAGGAGAAATATTGGAAGCTATATTTTGATGGATCATTCAATACACATGGATTAGGGCAAGCCTTTTATTCATAAGGCCTTTGGGGGATCTAATCCCCAGTTCATTCAAAATCAAATTTATTTGTACTAATAACATGGTGGAATATGAAGCACTCTTTAGAGGGATTCAATAGGTAGTATAATGGAACATATGTCATCTAATATCTTATGGTGATTCTCAGTTAATCATCAATTAAGTTATAGGCCACTTCAACACTAAAGATGATAAGCTAGTTCCATACAAGGTAATGGTTGACACTCTCAAGCAATAGATTTTTGGCATTCAATTTGAACATATAATAAGAGAGAGTAATATAACAAAAAATGCCATGGCTACAATTGGATTATTGATTTGTCATGTAGACACAACTAGTGAGTATTAATTTCTTTTAGAAAATCTAATAACACCAGCTCATGAACCTTCAACTATTGTAATAATATGTGATATTTTTGTTCCCAAATCTAATTGGTACTCAAACATATATTCCTATTTACATGAGAAAATCCTCCCACAAAACTTATCCTAGAAACAAACCAAAGCTTTTATCCACACTACCCAATGTTACACCCTACTCAAACCAACCCTATACCACAATAGTTTTGATAAAACTTTGATTCATTATTTACCTTTGGAAAAATATATAATATCATTATGGGAATTTCATGGAGTATGTGGATCCCACACTAGTGGGGTAGTCCTATCCAAAAATCTCTTACATACTAGTTATTATTGGTCAATAATGAATGTTGATGTAGTTGCATATGTCAATAAACGTGAAAAGTGTCAATGGCATGATAATTTGATTCATATACTTGTCAAGACCTTAACAAACATGTTGACACCATGGTAATTTTATACATGGGACCTTGACCTCATTGGGAAGATAGACCCCACCTAATAAGATGACCATAAACACATTCTCACTACCACCAAATATTTCACTAAGTGGGTTGAAGCTATACCCCTCATGTGATTGGAAAGCAAATTTCCAAATTCATCTTTAAACATCTCATTTACCACTATAGTATCCCTTCTAACATTATATCTGATAATGGAGGATCATTTAAGAACAAGGATGTTGAAAATATATGTGTTGAATACAAGATCACACAACACTTTTTAATGATGTATTACCCTCAAGGTAATGGTTAGGTCGAATCATGAAACACAAAACCATTTTCAAAATTCTCAAAAATATTATCAATGATTCTAGTCACAATTGAAACCTTTAGCTATTTTGTGGCCTTTGGGCATACTGTACCAATCATCACACACTCACAAGAGCCACTCCATACTCATTTATGGTATTGAATCCATACTTCTCATTGAGATTGAGTATCCATCATTATTCATATATTTCAAGCATGTTCTCAATGATAATGAATATCAATTATCTCACCTATAAGAGCTAAATTTATTTGATGAAAAATGCATGGACACTATGAACAATTTGTAGGCCTATCAGAACCAACTTCAAGGTTAATAAAATCAATGTGTAAAACATAGAACATTTGAAATTGGTGATCTTGTCCTAAAAGAGAACCAAAAGAATACCATAGATAAAAAGGAAGTATTGGGTCCTTTTATCATCACTATAGACTATGGCACTAGAGCATAAAAGCTCACCACACCAGATGATAATAAACTTGATGAACTAATGAGCATTATTCACCTCAAGTGGTACCATTAAAATAATGTATTGTCTATAAAGACCATTTTAGTTTGTACTATATTATCAATATTCTTCTTTATACCATTATAAAACATTCTATTCTACCATCCTCTCATTTTGACATTCCAACCAAACCATCCAACCATTCTATTCCTACTCAACCAAACATGTTTTGAATCCTATCAACCTAGCATGTTTGACCTTGGTTCATCTATTAGTTTCACATTTTCAGCATATATAATTAGATCAATTTTAATAGTTATTTCAAGAATTTTATATATAGGTAGTATTTTAGAGTAGTATGACATAAGTTTTGGCAATTTCATCCTTCATTTCTTATTCCCTTCTTATCAAGTTTTTTTATGTGAGCTTGATTATATCGCTTGTTGGGGTAAATCAGTGGTCACCAGTCTTGATACTAGTTATATCACCTATTGGGGAAAATTGGTATCATTGATATATTAGTTTTATCCTAATTATAAACACCCATGGGAAAACTAGGGGTAACATTTGTGTATTATGCCTTGACATATCACATAGCCATTCTTATGTTGTACTATGCCATCATACGAATTATGCCTATTTTATTTGAATTGGCTACTAGACTAGTCAGATTCCTCCATTGTGAGGTAAACTTATATGAACTAAAACCATTTTGGGACTATGTCAATCATATGTGATTCATGTTAAGGTCATATTAGTCCCCCTTTAGGTCATATCAATCCCCCTTTAGCCACACTTTCACTATTTTGAAAATAACTTTAGCCACTCTCTCATTATTTTGTGAGCATCATTTTAAGTTATAATGCTCTCACCATTTTATGATCTTTTACCATTTTAGTGTTTCATCATTCTCAATTGAGTTGAGATGGTTCAAAAATTCCAAAAACTTTTGAAAATCATTTAGAAAAAACAAAAACATTGACCACTTCTTTGCCTTAAGAATTTTGGGAACCCTCACTAAGTCTTAAAAAAATTAGTTGTTCCTTAGTTTCCCCATCCTTTTGGGCTTTTATCCTATGATATCACTATTTCTCAAGTTCATCCCTATTATTCTATCACATCCATCATGTTTTCTATCAATCATCATTTTCTTCCCATTTCTTGGGAGAAATACATTTGTCCTAAAGTTTCATTAGATCATCATATCCATAGAATTATGTAAGCAGTACCCACTTACCTAGCGCATATGGAGATAGCTCAACCACACCCTTTTTCTTCTATTCCCATTGTTTGTTTTTTTAATTATCATCTAGTTTATAGGGGTAATGTTCATCATGTTATTTATACTAACATAGGGACTAACACTTGTTTGTTTCTTTATTTATCTATTTTTTTATTTGTTTGTGTCTGTTTGCTTGCTTTTAGCACTATGGCCTTGATTCAATCTATGTGTGTTCATTGGGTGATTTATTGCACATTATTATTGAATCTATCCATATTCAAACATCTACATTATCATGGTTTTTGTCATTGATGCAATTATTTTCCATTGAGTATTGGATATAGGGAGGCAACCCTTATGTATATTTTTCCCAAGTCTCCATTGTGTTCTATCATGAGGTCTACCATCAAATGATACATCAAAAATCAAATTTGATAGGTCTAAAACATCATTGTAGCATCACCATCTCCTTGGTATTAGCATCAACATAAATCCCAATCCAATCCCAATCATATCCCAAATAGTGTAATTAAGCACTAAAATAATTTCAGCCTTTGTTTGTTTAGATGAGCATATTCCTACTAGTAGGGTTTCCTAATTCATCTTTATCCTCTGTATTAAGTTATCACTCATTAGCCATCAATCACGTTTTTCATTATCAAGGTATACTACATTAGCATTATACACCATCCTAAATGCATTCTTAATGATTATATCACCTACTGGGGTAAATAATTGTGTTATCACCAATTTCCTTTCTTGTTTATTTATCTTAACTAGGGATGCTCCATCTTCTCAATGATTATATCACCTACTAGGGCAAATCATTGTGTTATCATACCACATTGCCACTATTAGGGTACAATGATTATAACCATCTTTGGGAAAACCATTGTACAACATCCTATTTACATTTATTAGTGATTTTTTCCAACTTTAGGTGAATCATTGTGTTATCACCCCATCATATTCATTTGTTTGGTCTCCTCATTTTGCTTCTTTCTTTCAAGGGACCATTTTTTGACCCACTTACAATCACTCCCTTGAGGGGGTAACTATAGTTTAATCATTACCATTATAGTCATAAGAATAAAGAACCATTTTATTCTTTGAAAATATGTTATTATGCTTACAGCTTGCAACAACTTCCCAAATGGGAAAAAATTGTAGACATGTAAAACTGGCCACCAATGGCTTTGCATCAAACTATTAGACCAATTATTACTAATAATTAAACATTTAACTTAAGAATTTCTATTAGTCTCAAATTTGGTTTCATAACCTTGAATCAAATCAATTTGTCTTATTAAATCAATTAAATAAGGCAAATGCACACCTTAAATTAATCAAAATCAAACAAATAGCCAAATTCCTAAAAATAATTAATTGACTTGAAAATCTTAATCAAAATAAATTAGTAAGTTAAATAAATTTAAAATCTTAATTGAGTTCACCCATGAGTCATTAATTAAATTATCAATAAAGGATATTCAAAAATCAAAGAACATCCTAAAACACACTCATTAACTTTGTGAGTTGTCACTTTTGGAAACTATCTAAGAGAATATCCTAAGAATATGCCAAATGCAACCAAGTTTAATAAACTCAACCATGGTTAGATTTGACTAATTCCAAGGGATTTGAAAGCCTATAAAATTAAGCCTAGAGATATTTATTTAGAGATCTCAATCAAAGTAGTGTTATTATGTAGGAATTTAGTCGTAAAGCAAATAACAAAGTTATAATGCCAAAATCCTTCCAAAGTTAAGCCAAGCCATATCAATCAAGTGAAGAATTCAACAATGGTACAAAGAAGAGATGATTTTAGCCATATGTCATTGATGAAAACTTCTTATGCATAAATCTAACAAGCTAATAGAATTACCATTTGGAGCTATCAAGGATTTGGTAAGAAATTTGTGTTTATATGTTTATATTTCTCATTTCCTTCCATGTTTTGTTGAGTTCTCATTTGGTTTATTTATTATGTTCCCCCCATGATCAGGCCTAAAGGATGCTAGATTTTTAATGAGTTCATATTTCATTATTTTGAGACTGCTCTATACTAAGCTCCTCCTCTTTGTCAAATTCCTTGATCACACACCCAATGGGCTATTTCCATAGAGAAATTTGTCAGCCCTTTATTTTTGGCAATAATAAGGATAATACATAGTGACAACACCTTATCACACCTCTCTCTAATCTCTCATCCTCTTATCTTCAATACACCAATATATGATAACACCAAGCTTATAAACAAGCTCTCAACCAAGCTTGAAAAAATACTTTATAAGTCTTCAATTCCTCTTCCCCTCCTTACAAAATGCAAGAATGCATGGAATATATAGGTAAAATAATAATAAAATAATGGACCAAAACCATGGGCTAAAACCATGAGACAAAATATCTAGGAAGTGGCCATTTACATCATAAATACTTTTATAGATAAATTACATGAAAATATTCAACACATTTCCAACATTTTTTCCTTTACTCAAAAAATAAAGATGAACCCATGTGCCTTAGTGGAGTAATGTGTCACACATGTCACCTCAACATGAGTAGTATCTACCACCTCACCATAGTGAATAGTAATTTACACCTCACCATAGTGAATAGTGATTACCACCTCAACACCATGAATAGTATTTGCCCCCTCATCACCATGAATAGTGACTACACACCCAATAACATATTGAAGTTCATGTGCATTTTATATGAGAGAAAGTCCTCAATATTGATATTAATTTGCAATTTAATACTATGGATGAATAGGTGGCAGATATACTCACAAAACCACTTTATCCTACCATGTTTTTTTAGTTTTGTCTAATTTTAGGCCTCTTAGAGTTTCCATTAGGGGGGAGTGTGCATGAAAATGTTTCTTCCTAATAGCCATGTGTTTCCTTTTTCTTCTCATTATAAAGCATTGTAATAAGTCATTGTATAGTATTTTGGTAAAGTTAATAATTTTTAAGTTTACAATGTACCTAATACTTATAAGCATATTATGTCATGGAGATCTTTATGTTATTAAGGGTTCTAAAAATGATTGGTTGATTATTCATGAGAAACTGCAAGATGTAGCCTCACTATCATACTAGCCTAAACTTACTTTAAGTAGTTTATGGATTATAATTCCTTTTGTTTCAAAAGGTAATATTGACATCATGAATGTTTTTAAATCCTTCAAAATTTACATGCCTCCTAAAATAATTATAGTTGATTCATGGAGTATAATTCCTTTATTAAGGTGACTATGACATGTATCCCCACTTAACATTAAGGTGTGGGAGGTGTTGGAAAATTTAATGTCTAAGTGGTTCCTTTTATGGGTCTTTAGTATATGTTAATTAATTAAATAATATTGTTATATTATTTATTAATATGGGTTTAAAACCATATGTAAATAAATAATAAAACATATTTATTTATTACCATTTTTTAAATTATTATCAGGGAGAGGTTGGACCCATTGGTTATAATAGTTCACCTTCACAACTTAATATAAAAAATATTTTACCCCTTTGGTAAATCATTTATGTCTCAAAACACAAAGTGATTATTATTATTATTATGACATTGATATATTTACATGTGGTAAATATTATTCAGAGAGTTTTGTGAAAATAGATAGAGAAGAAGTGAGAAAATAAGGATTTATGTATTAGGTTCTAGTTTATCAATATTGAATATATAAACTATGGTTTTTTACCTCTTTGAGGTTTTCCAAATTATATGTTATGTCAAACTTTTATCTATGTTATTTGTTAATTAATTAATATCCAGATCTATTCTATACATTGCATATTGTATAGATTTTAACAATGTTCACCATAGTCCACTTTGAGTATCATGCACATTATTGGCTATCATATTTTGAAATGAAAATGTCATTTATGAAAGCTATGCCTCTATGTGTGGGCTCCATCGAGGATTTATGCCTCTCACAACCTTAGCACTCACCACAGCTTCCATGTCCTCTCATATTTCAGTAAATGTTTTTATTGAAAGATAATTCTAGAAGGGCATAAACAACCCCCCAATGAACCAATGCACATTATAAAATGGATGAAGCTCATAAGAGAGCTTAGACACTAAAGTTTTAAATCTAGCATCATAAGTACAAATTCTCTTTGTTGAATCCTCCCTGATCTATATTAAAGTAACTATACTCTACTATTCAAAATCTAGAATTTCAAACTCATTTAAGCATGATATATTTAAGAGATCATAACACATAATGGTTTGATTAGGATCAAACTTACAGTGCTAAGTGTGGGCACGATATAGTAGGGTTATGGAAAATTGACTAGTGTAGATACTAAGATAAAATATTTATAGCATCTTAGTCTTGAACATTTTAAAAATATCAATCAAGGTTATATCCTTTAGTTATTGACCTCCTTATTATTAAAAGCTCACATTTTCCATCTCATTATGCCTAAATGCTTATATATTAGTTTGAACCATATCATTTTGATGACCTAGGTATCCTTCACTACACATAAAGCTTAAAACCGAACAAAAATAATTCACTATCAATTTAAGATTTATACTTATTTTATATCCCTTTGAACACTACTAGCCATAGAGGGACACTACCATTGATGGTAGTGTCTAGATCCTTATCTGGTGTCTAACTGAAAAAAGGCATGCAAACTAAAAATGTTTTGAAATTGTTTCACCTTCAAATTATTTTTTCTAAGTTGAGATTACCTAGATACTATTATTAAATGGGTATATAGAAATGAATAAGCACAAGGGTGATGATTAGATCCAAAACATGTCAATTGGGTGTTAAACTCAGATATGATATATAATGAAATTCTTATGTTGATTTATGTTAAAAATAGTAAGTAAAACTATGTTAAATATGGAAATGACAAAGAAGTAATGTAATTATCTTGTTCTAATTCTAATATAGTTATGGATCTAGAACATACAAAAAATACACTAGAAGATGATTTTGGAATAGTCATCAGATTCTAGATTGAGCACCTTTAGATCTTGGGATAGTTACGTCGACACTAATATTTAATTTTAATACAAGTTTATTTTACATAATACCTATTAGAAAAGGATATAACCACATAGATGCTTCTATTTTTGACTTTGCCTTTGCTTTGCTACATTTATATCTGGGTCATGGATTATCACTCTTCTTGAATATAAGAAACACTAGTTCTCAATCTTGATAGTAACCTTGGGGGAAATGGGTTAGTGGGCACATGGTTTTGAGCTGAACCCAAAGACCCTAATATCAATAAGAGCTTAATATATAACCAATACACCAAAGAGGGCCTCAAAATAATGTATTTATCCCCTAGGCATTGGCTTGTGTGTGAATCATGCAATATGTGATAAGTACAATAGTGACCTATCTTGTAACTTTCAAAATATATCTCTTGGGTTTCTCCTTTAGTAATTCAAACTTATAGATGTGATGTCCCTATTATTTATATAAAAATAGGATAAAATAGGGAATCTTTTCTCGATTAAATGCTCTTTAGTATGAATGCTAGGTCTTTTTTGGTATTTTTTAGGTGAAGAATGAATGAGGGTTGATATTGTATTTGTATCAATCATTTAGATAAATAACTCACATTGAAGCACTTAGATTGACCATTAGGATATGTTTCATTTACAAATTAAATGACTTTAGGGCACTAGATAGTTGCATCGAGATAAGACATTAATGTTTATCTCAGATGTTAGTGTCCATGGAGTAGGAAAATAGGTACAAACTCATAATTCATAAATGGAAGATAAGTAGGTTTTAATTATTTTAGGCATGATATAAGGTCTGGATAATCAATACAATATTGGTAGGACTAAGAGATATTCAAAGGAGCATAAGATAGAGTAAATGTGAGCTTGAGAAAGTGGGAAAGGTCCAAAATTGATAAGAAAAACTAAGGTCTTAGTTTTCCATGTGTATAAGGTTAAGGTGATATATAATCCATAAAATAGTTTCTACATTCCCCTCCCCCTTAATTTAGTCATGAAATTTCTAGTTTAAAATAAATTAATGGTACTTAGGTGTGTGTAACACACGTTAGCTTTGCTTGAGTCCAACTTAAGTGATTTGATGGTGACTAACCTATAACTAAGATCATGTTATAGTGTATAATCAATGCATGTAATATGTAATTAAAATTATTTAAAATATTTAAATTTATAGAGCAAGGTTTATGAGTAACTTTGTGTGTGGATGTAACCAAATTGCCTATTGGAAAGTTTATTTGAAAGATGTATCATTATAAGGCTCTAAAACTAGGATTAGGATAAATATATATAAAATATGGAAACTGCATATATCTAGGAGAGAGAGAGAGAGAGAGAGAGAGAGAGAGAGAGAGAGAGAGAGAGAGAGAGAGAGAGAGAGAGAGAGAGAGAGATGCCCCCAACCTTGGAAAAAATTTGAATTGCCACTTGATAGTCTAGATTAATTCAACTGTGCAACCTAGTGATGCTCATAATTTTTTAAGGATAAATTAAAAAATCAAGTCCATCCTAATTTTTTTTAAATATTTAGTGATTTAATCACCTCAACCATACCAAAAACTAAACCAACTATTGTAGTAAATTGGCTCAATATAGTCTATAAAAGTCCATCTTGGGTATCAGTGTGTAAAAGTACATGATAAGGGAATAGTACATCGAAGAGTTTTGAAATATAAAATTTATTTGGATTTTCCAATATTATGTGCATATTTCATAACATATGCATCTTATATATGTATCATGATAACACTATGTTTAAAAATGGTACCAATGTATATAAATCCACCACAACTATGAATATGAATTATATAATTGTGTGCTTTGTCCAATTAAAAAACTATGTAAGTATGGATAGCATGATTCTAAAGCATGTCCCCACTATATATGGAGAAATATTAAGATTAAAATAAGTTCCAGTGTGGAAAACATGTTTCAAAAATATGCCCCTACTATATTCTAGAGATGTTGAATACTGAACAAGTGTGGAGAACATGCTTCCAAAACATTCCCTCACTAAATATAAAAACTATGAATGTGTGGAAGTCATGCCTATATGACATGCTTCTAATGAATCTAAAAATTGATATAAGTACCACAAACTGAATAGGTTTGGATAACATGCTTCCAAAGCATACCCCCACTGAATCTAAAAATTGTGCCAAATGTGAAGAACATGTCTCTATGACATGCCCACAATAATATACCCCTTTTGAGGTGAGAGAATAATATAAATTGGTATTTATCTCACCTCAAAAGGATAATACATCTGTATAATCTGTGAATGTAATCATGTATCATATAGAATAACATGTCTAGGTAAATCTATGATTGAATCACAAAAAATGTGATCACATGAAGGCCTAATATGTATGATAAAGATCATGAAAACATATATATAGTAATATTATAATCTCAATAAGAAAATTAATCACACACATAAGAGCATTCAAAAGGTAATGGTCTAAGGAGACCATAAACAAGGGGCATGTTCAGATTTCACACAATCGAAAGGACATGACTTAGTCAAATATCCACAAAATCAAGGATGACATATTCAAATGCCCATATTATAAATAATGCCATGTTCAAATTTTAAATAAAGCACACATAGATATAGGGGACAAAAATAAAAGAGCATATTCAAATTCTTTAATAAGTAAGATAATATCAAGATAAGGCACTCAAGGAAGTGTATAAATGAAATCATAATTAACTAGCATAAACATATCATGGTAGTCCATGGATCTAATGTGTTATAAGAAATTATGAAGTGCATAGAATATCAAGTATCTTGTGAAATATATAATCATGGATAAAGGTATATGTAAGTATATAAGATCTCAAAACATGATAATGTAGAGTGACCATAGAATGATACAACTTGGAAGTATCACGATCATAGATGTGTATGCCCTAATGTCCATATGACATACGTAGAGAGAAGGCTCAACATCTAAAATAAGAATAGATCATGTATCTATGTATTCATGTATCACCCTCAAGTAGAAGCATGACACACATCTGTATGTAATAGTAACTAATATGCCATCCATTGACATGTAACCAACACATATATGCCAAGGAGCTAATAAAATATGTAGGTGATGGAAATGGTTTTATATTTTTCAATGTTTATTTATTTTTTTGGTATCTTCTTGAAATGTTTGAAAGGAATTGTTTATCTTATGATCACATACAAAAGGTGGTTATAGATATCTCCCCACAATGAACCTAGTGTAATAATATGGTGACAATGTCAAGGATCATGTATAGGTTCCAAATGTATCATTTTAGTATTAGTGATGCTATGTGTATGTATAATATGACTATGTGGTCTTTGGGAAGTAGTAATAGGAGTATGGGTTCATAGAACCCATCATTGAGTTCTCTGTGGTTTCTTTGAAATAGTAGTAATATGAAAATGTGTAAGTGCTTTGGATATCTGAACATGATGTTTAGTAGATGAGAATTCTATGGAATAGACCATGTGTCTCTGATATAATGGTATCTCAAGTACTAGCCACTTAGTAAAGGACACAACATGTTTCTTACCCTTTTGTGGTGAATTAACCTTATTAGGATTGATAATTAGTTGCATGGGTATAAGTTTTTCTTATTCAAGAGGATATTCATATGAAATTTTAGAAATCAGAATTACTAAATTAATATGAATGCATTTAACATACCCATGCACTGTAGAAGGTACTAATTGTAGTGTATGGATATAAGGTATTCTAAATAACATATCAAAAATTCATGTGAAAGGTATAACTGAAAAGGTAGTAATCACATATGTGGGACCAAATTGTAAAGGTAGGTCAATCTTGTTAAGAACCTTATGAGAGGTCCCATCGAATGTTCTAACTGATCTAGTAAAAGGATGAAAATCATGATGAATATAACCTAGATGTGTAATTAATGCCATGGTGAAGACATTATCACTTGCACCATTATCAATCATAACACTGTATATAAGGTAGTTATCAAGGTATGCTCAAATGACTAAAGAATGAAGATCAGAGTCATCATTCTTAATCTCATTATCATTAAAAGTAATAGAAGGTATATGAACCATAGGAATCATGTGACATGTATAAGTAACAATAATTAAATATAATGGGTGCCCATAATGTGATGAAGGAGGATGCACATTATATGACATTTGAACTTTTGGTTCCTTCTTAGAATGGTCTTGCAAAATATTGTTAAATATTTTATGTTTTTGGTGATCACTAGGTTATGAACATAATTGATTTGGAGGATCATCAAATTAAATGTTTTTATCATCAATAATATCTTGGATATATAAGTTTGAAGGTAAAAAATTTGTTCATAAAATGTCCTAGTCCCTAGTGATAATCAAAATAATAATTTGCATCATATCTTTTGGGTAGAGGTCTATTCATATCAACCTCTATAGGATTATGAAGAGATATGAGTTGACACTCTATTAACCATAGGATTAATGAATCTATGGACTTAGGTAAATGTGTAAACTATATCTTTGGTGCATTAGATAAGATAATTTGATTAGGTTTCTATGAATCTATGTTAACTGTGGTGGTTATTTTTAGGCTCGGGAGGTTTTACATTATAGCTATTTTTTATTATAAACTTGGTAATAAATGGAGATGTAGTTAGTGTGTTTACTACATAATTGAGATTATTTAATGAAATAATATTCATTTCATAGTCTTGCACAACATAGCATAAGGCATATAAATATTTTAACTTCTTAAAAATAATGGACTAATGTAAAGGAACAAAAGAAATTGCTTGAATATGTCTTGAAAATTCTTATATACCATAGAATTTGGTTATTTTAGATTGAATTGTCTTATATATCAAGACATATCATTTATATGTTTAGTTGTTCCTTGTTTGATTTTGGAAATTTGAGCATAGGAAACCTTTTTAGAAATATTAATGGAAATGTGTGATAAAAAATTTATCTACAAGAAGTTCAAGTTCTTTAATAGATTGGAGAGGTAAATCATAGAACCACCTAAAATCATAATCCTTTAGGATTATTTTAAATAATTTGGTCAAGAATTTATCATTATAGGCATAGTCAAGGCATTATATATAAAAGGATCAAAGATGATACTCAAGATCACCTTTTCCATCATAAAATATAAATTTAGGTGCGAAAAAACCAATTGGCAAAGGATGCAAATATATCTCAAGTGCAAGAGGGTTATGCAACACATCTTTTGAATCAATATCATGAGGATATTTTAAAGCATTTTGTTCAATGTTTATAACCTTGTCTTCTAAAGTATTTATAACTTGAAGGGGTGTTTAAATGTAGACCTAGTGAGATTTATATTAGCAAGTGGAGTAGTCACTAAAGGAGATGCAAACATGATTTGATTAGTAATAGGTATTAAGACATATATTTGCTTTTAAATTATTAATAATTCCATGGTAGATGTAGCAATAGTAGTTTTTAGAAATAATGGTTGGAAGACATAATATGTGCTTCCACTAGATTTAGGTTGATTTATTCATATGGAATTAGTTGTAGTACCTTCTAAAGACTCACCATCACTAGGTAAAACAACCTTAGTTTTTTCATGTTTACTCATTTCATCTCTTGTAACATACAAACATGCATCCATTAAGCCATTATTATTATTGAGATGAGTAATCAAGACCTCTTTATCTTCCATATGAAAATGAGTTTTTTCATGAACATTTTAAATTTATTTACAAAAAAAAAAAAAAAAAAAAATTTATAACAAAGTACAACAATCAGGAAAACAAAAATCTCAAAAAACCCTATTTGACTTAAGGTTTGTATTTCAAAAACTGGGTTCACCAAATGTTTATCCCTAAAATGTTTGTTTCTAGGTTGAGATTACCTAGATACTATTATTAAAGGGGTATATATAAATTAAAAATCACAAGGTTGATAATCATATCTACAGTAAGATAATTGGGTGCTAAACTCAAATATAGTATATAATAAATTTATTATGTTGAATTATGCTTAAAATAGTAACTAGAACTATGATAAATATGGAAATGATAAAGAAGAAATGCACTTATCTTGTTATAATTCTAATGTTATTTTGGATCTAGAATAGGTGGGAATTAGACTAGAGGATGATTCTAGAATAGTCATCAAATTTAGATTGAATGCCTCTGGAGCCACATACACTAACATCATCTTGGGATGGTTACATCAATGTTATTATTTGAATTTGATGCAAGTGTCCTATATTGAATACTTGATGAAATATGATGTGACAACATAGATGGTTTTGGGTTTGACTTTACCTTTACTCTGATGCATTCAGATATGTGTTATGGATTATCACTCCTCATGAATTTTTAAAACCCTGATCATTCATCTTTATAGTGACCTTGGGGGAAAATGGGCTAGTGGACACATGGTGTCAAGCTAACCCCAAACACCCCATTATTAATGAGTGTTACTGACATAGCCAATACTCTTATGAGGGACTTAGACTGATATTTTCCCCTATGTGTTGGTGTGTGTGTGAATCATAAAATATATGATAAACAAGTATAATAATGACCTAGCTTATAGTTTGGAAAATATAACTCTTGGGCTACTCCTTCATAGTTCAAACCTGTAGATATGTTTTCCCTATGAATGATATGAAAATAGGATAAAATAGGGGTTATTTTCTCAATTGAATTCTCTTTGGCATGAATTCTAATCTCTTTTGGTATTTTGTAGATGAAGAATAAATGAGGATTGATCTTGTATTTATATCAATCTATTTGGGAAAATAACTCATTTTAAAACACTTAGGCTAACCATTAGGATACATTTCATTTAAAAATTAGATGAGTTTAGGGGACTAGATAGTTGTGTTAGGGTAGGAAACTAGCATCAATGCTAGTACCTATCGCAAATGTTAGTGTTTAAGGAGTAAGAAAATAGGTACAAACTCAAAACTTGTAGAAGTGGTAGATAAATAGGTTTTAGGAATTATGGGTAAGATGTAAGGTTTTGGTCATCAATATAAAATTGGATAGAATAAGACATAGGCCAAGGGGTACAAGATAGAGTAGATACGAGACTTTATAAAGTGTGAAAGGTCTAAAAATGAGAAGAACAAGAAAGGTCTGAGTTTTCCAAGTGTACAAGATTGAGGTGTTATATAATATATAAAATAGTGTTTATAAAAACCTATGGGTCAACCTATTTTTGTTATTGAACCCTAACATGAGATATTTTCAAAAGGTATGATATAAATATAATTCTAATCCTTCTCATTCCTCATCTATAATATACTAATAAAATGCCTGAAAAGTTAAATCAATCAACTACACAAGTAACTATTCTACCCTTTTCATTCATGTATTCATATCAAGTATAGGATCAATCATATTGTAGGTTTGAAATATTTAAAGAGAAAACCATGAGTGATATATATCAAGTTACAACCTAGATCATTGCATGCATAAATATATAGTATATTTCATCCTTGTGCACACACTTTCTTACAAATAAGGGATGGATATAGAAGTATGATTCCCTCCTTAGAGTATTGTCTATGTAGATAGTTCCCATTGATAGAGGGCTATTTGGGTTCATCTTGACACTATGAGCCCACTAACCCATTTTTAGCAAACTCACTTTAAGGGTGAAGAAGTGTGAAGGGTTAGGGTTTGAGCACGTATAACCGAGTGACAAACTATATCCTAGATATAAATACATATAATAAAAGATGAAACAAAACCTATATGTAGACACTATTTTATGATTATATAACACCTCAGTTTTTTGCACTTGGAAAACTCAAAACTTGGTTATTCCTCTTAGTTTTAGACCTTTCCTTCTTCCATAATTCTCACATCTTCTCTTTCTTGTATCCCTTGGCCTATATCTTAGTCTGACCAATATTATGTTGATGAAATAGACATTCTCTCTTTCCCATTAGGATTAAAATTTTCTTATATTTCACCTCTACAAGTTTTGATCCTATACCAACTTCCTTTCTCCCTGGACACTAACATCTAGGACAAACACTAGCATCGATGTTAGTGTCCTAACCCAACACAAGTTTTGAAGAATCTAAAGTCATATATTTTTCAAATTAAAAACATCCAAATGGTTGGCCTAAGTGGTTTAATGTGATTTATTAATCCAAAGGGATTGATATAAATATAAGATCAACCCTTATTCATTCCTCACCTATAAAAAAACAAAGAGACCAAGGTAGCTTATCAAAAGTGCTCTATCAAGAATTTAATTGAGAAAATATTTCATATGTCCACATAAATCATAGGCAAAACACATCTATAGGTTATAATTAATTAAAAATTATCCAAAGAGCCTAATTTGATAAGTTATAAATTAAGCCATTTGTGTACTTCTTTTCCACATATTGCATGATTCAAACATATGCCAACATGTAGGGGATAACTACATCAATTTGAGACATCTTTAGATTATTGGATATGTAAGAAACACCCTATGATAGTGGGGTATTTGGGGTCAGATTGACATCATGTGATCACCAACCCATTTCCCCCCAAAGTCGTTATAAATATGGAGAACGAGGGTTTTGCCATTTCACAGAGTGATAATCTATGACCCAGATCTTAATGTACTAAAGTAAAGGTGAAAAAAAACTAGAATCATCTAGTTGGTCACATCATTTTCCAATAGGTATTTCATACATGAAAATTACATTGACCCAAATAATAACATTGACATAACCATCTTAAGATGACATTAGTGTCTAGGATGCTAGAAATGTCAGATCTAGAATGTGAGGACTATTCTAGAATCTCCTTCTATATTATTTTATACTTGTTCTAGATCCATTAATATTTTAGCATTATAATCATCTAGTTATATTACTTATTTGTCATTTAAATATGTATCTTATTTTTACTTTACATATTTAGACTATACTCAACATAATAAATTCAATGTATGCTTATATCCGAGTTTAACACCTAATTGGCCTTTTATAGATCTGATTATCAACCTTGTGCCATTTAATTTACATATACCCATTTAATTAAATATATGGATAGAAATAACATAACCTAGATTAATTTTAAGGTTAAACATTTGGTGAACTTGATCTTTGATCATATTTCTACCCAAGGATACTTATTACCTACTTTTTTCTAGTGTTTATTTAATTCATATATTTTATCATGGATGATATCAATTTATTTAATGACTATGACTATGAAATTATCCAATTATCCCTCAAGGATTGAATTAAAATTAACCACTCTTGCATTATTCTGAGTGCTAAAGTATGCAATATAAAATCCTTGAATGGTGATAGATGTTATCCCTCTAATCAAGTCCATGCCCCCACCACTTAAATAAATGATTTGATCCATCTCAATGAAGATAAAAAGACTTTATCCATACTTCCTACACCACCATTATATGACTTTGGCATTTGATACTTACAAAAGTATGGATACCAAGGCAAAGGATTGGATAAACATAAGTAAGGTATAACCTGACCTATATATCTAAAAAATAATAATAAAAATAGGAAAGGGTTAAGTTTTTCAAAAACATTCTTGATTTACCAACCATTAAAGTCAACTAAAGATGAAAATTTTACCAACAAATGGGTACATATGAAATAAAGGTTCCTTCATTTGAACGCCAAAAATTTTGACAACTACATATAGAGATTATGGTTAATTTATAAAAAAAATCATAAGGGGGAAATGTCTTCAATCAAATTGATTAAAAACCCCAAAATTCCTACATTCCCAAATAGCATCCCTATATTAAAGGGTTATGGTTATCCTACCTTCATTTAAAATAAAATCTATATCAAAAATGTGACCTTACCAAAGTTTTCCCAAGATAAAATTATTATACCCTTACTAAAATAAAATGAAACTAATTCTTAAAATGGTACAAGTTATTCAAATGATATACCAGATGTACTGTAGTTCAAAGATCCCATCCCATTACCAAAATGTCCTAAATATAGTGATCATTAGTTTTCACTTGTTATACATGAAGATGATTATACTAATATTCATATATTCAAAAAAGGTGGTGGGTTGAAATTAATAATAATACCTATGAAAAGCACAACTATTCCCATGGCATATCTTATGTCTATGATGACCACTATTGGGCATTTTCAAAATCAAGTTTATATACTTCAAATGCAAATGGATTTCTATAATAATAATGAACATGTTACCTAATTCAATAATATTGATAAAGGTATACATGAATATCCTTATCCACAAAATTTTGAACTACCATATTTACCTCTCTGTTTAACTAAAAAAGACCTATTTGACCACATGATTATCGACATACATTATTTTGGTCAATGGGCACAACAAACTATTGCTAAAAGTATTCCATATGAACATTTATGATGAATCTCAAAATTGGTTTTAAAGTTTACTATAGGGTTCCTTAACCACATTTTTACAATTAGAAGATGCATTCTTCATGGCTTTCAATATCCACAAGGTGCCAAAACTTACACTAGAACAATTGAAAACTTTCAAACAATGTGATGATGAATCCCTTCAAGATTATACTATTCTCTTCAAAAGTATATCATATGATCTAGCATTTACACCTTTATATTTTAAATTGTAAATTATATTTAGTTGAGGCATTCTTTCCCAATCAAAGGAAAAAACATTGCATAAATGATATGAGTCATTTTTAATGAGTCTAGTTTAGATATTCATAAACTAAACACCAAAAAATAAATAAGTTGATCACATAATTAATAATATAATTATTCACACTATAAACATTTCCTCTTAAATATTTATTCAGACATTATAAATTTATAGGAATGTTTTTCCTATAAATAGGATGAACCATATCACCAAAAATCTCTCCTTATATCCCTATGAATACTCATAAACCTATAATCTCTCATAGGTAAATAACAACTAAGATATATACATAATATTGTTTCAACTTACAACAATATCACACCAAACAAATATATTCTAACCAAATATATCTAACATTTAAATATTACTTTCATAATTATTCACATTACAATATTCACAAATTAATACGAGGACTAACATTTCCTAACATTCCCCCACTTAGGCATTACATGGTAATTTATGTTTCAAAGGACTTAATAAAAGTAGAGAAGGAACACATCAAGCTCACATCAACCATTCACTATCAAAAACACATCAATCAAATCAATGTTAGAACTTTGAACAAGAATCATCTACCATCAACCATTCACTAAGGGTCATCAACCTATATAGTGTGGGAATTTAAAAGTAGAAACCATTTGTTCAAATTTCACTCCTGCATATCCTAAACACTTTTTTTATGTAGTACACTATGTGGGAAAATGGAAAATACACCTCTTATTTGTCACACATACAAACAAGTGCTGAAAATTAAAAAAATGTATGTGTCAATATAACAAAAGCACCCCTTCATTAGTGGCTAATGAGAGGCATATAAATACTCCATCTTTTAGTATCCTCCAACCTCCAATATGTCTACTACTTACTCAACAAATTTGGATTTTAGGTTTAAAATAAGAAACTCTCCGCCCCCCCCACCCCACACACACACACAAACAATTTTGATAATAATTTTTTAGGACATCAGACTCTCCTGAAATTGAGTCCTTTACATAGGGTGAGATTTTTGAGTATTTTGATGTAAAAATGACTCTTTGACATATTAAAATAAAATATTGGACTTAAATCAAATATTTTAATTTTTTAACATTTGATGAATCAATTATAAAATATGATTCTTGATTCATTTTTTATTTTGACAAATGACTCAATAAAGGACACTTTGAAACTTGGAAAAAATGTAAAACAATATGATACCAAATGTTAAAATATTACTCTTTTTATATAATTTTTTAAAAATGACTTATACAATTGAAAACATTTATAATACTCACACAATATTAAGACTTTATTTAAAACATGACAAAAACTTCCACTTTAAATTTAAAAATTACCTATAACAAAAGACTAAACAAACCAAACTATACCACTTAACAAATTGATTGAATACCTTTATATAACACATGTTGATATAAATTTGAGTTGTATTGAAGATGATGGTTGAGGTTTGCCTAGAGACTGGATCTTTGGGTAGTGAGAAGAATTTAATCCATGGATTTGAAGGCTCTAAAGTTGAGTCCAAATTCTTCACACCAAATAAATTTGGTGAGGTTATTTTAAGCTCAAAATGGTGGCCTATATCATGTAATAAACCAATGCATATAGATTTTATATTGCTAAATGGTGTTAGGCTATGCAAATCTAAGTTTATACTATGTGGGAGTCCATTGGAAGAAGGTAAATGATAATACTGACAACATATTCCAAAGCAAAAAATTTGAATGAAACTTTAGTAACTAAGGTTTAATTTATATGGGAAAATATCAAAGGATAAGATGAAGAAAATAATTCTAAAACATATAAAAAATGAAATGTGTTGACTGGGTATACAACTACACATATAACATTCAGATCATGTCCTCTTTTTATTTAGTTACACAAAATCTTCAAACTTATACACTATCCTTTTCGCTTATGCTACATCCTTATCCTTCTAATATTTAAATATAGTTGATTCCCTTATGAAATAAAGAGATATTCAATATTTTAGCTAAGACATATATGTCTTAGATCTATAGGTTGGATGGATGGATGAATGGATTAAATAACTAACATTTCAAATCCCAATGCATAGGTGTTGTTTTCAATTTGGAAAAATTCTTGGAAGCATGCCAATTAGAAAATAAGTAAAATGTAAATCTGAATTCACTTGCCTTCAAGAAGAGATTGCATAGAATAGAGGATGCTATCCTCCTTTTGGATTTTATTATTATGCTTATTCTTTATGCTCCCTTTTATATTTTGAAAATAATAATATAACCAATGAAATGTGTTCAGATTTGAATAACACTCTTTCTATTCTAATGCCTTTGGGTGAAGATTCAATCTCCCCTCAAACACCAATATTAGTTGTATAAAACAAAAATAAACAAAACCTAAGCTATTCAAAAACCCAAAGTAGTTGAATTTGCATGAGATGAGGTAATATAGAAGAGGCAAGGCTTCCCCTTTCTCACATCAAAAAATAAAATTTTCACAGTCCTCTCACTATCCCGCTCTGATACTAGATAATGAGTATGGTTCAAATCCTCATAAACTAAACACAAAATAGTAATGAATCTAAACATACAATTAAAAATATAATTCTTCACACTGTAAATATTTCCTATTACATATTCATTTGGGCATTACAAATTTATAGGAATGTCTTTCCTATAAACAAGGTGAACCACATCACCACCAATCTCTCCTCATATCCCTATAAATACTCATAAACCTATAATCTCTCATAGGTAAATAAAAACCAACCTATATACATAATATTTTTGACTTATAATAATATCACAACAAACAAATATATTTTAAATAATATATCTAATAGTGAATTATTATTCTCATAATTATTGACATTACAATATTCATAAATTAGCTTGAAGACTATCATTTCCTAACAATTTACCCATTTATATAATGATGTACATAAATACGCATCCTTCATAATTACTCATTCAACATAAATTAACATATCTCCCTCCAAATACAAAAGTTTTATCCCTCACACAAAGGAAGGAGATAAATTGCCTAAGGATTATTATGAACAAATATGTGCCATCCCTAATCTTTATATGACTATTTTGAAAATGTTACTCAACATGGGGCCAATCCAAGGTCCATGTACTATGCAAGAATCTCAAAGTGAATAACACAAAAAACATCCATGCCAACAAAATTTAAAAATTTAATTATTCATGGGTGGTGCTTATTTTTGGCATAATCATATTGATCCTACACAAGAAAAAAATAGTTGTATTATAAGATGTTTACACTAAATTGGCTTTGATCTAAAAAAACTTAGAAAATAAAGGAAGTTAGAAATAATCGTTGGGAAACATAACAATACCAAATGCTTGTGGTTCGTAAAGTAATTTAAACACAAGTTTGGGTTATTTCTACCACATCTCCATATGCACTTAAACTAGGCTATTCCAAATGGAAGTAAAAATTGATCCGAATCAAAAATGAATTTCATTTTCCAATGAAGGAAAATTAATACATATTTCAAATGATAACACTAGTTCTTATCCTACACATACAAAATGTGAGGAGGAACATGCTATATAACTTTTCAACCTATTCAATCATGATGAAAACAATGTAAAAGATCCAACTTAGGATTTAAAATAATTGAGTGGGGGATATACCTATGACCATATATTAGATGAGATTATATCATAGTCTCTTCAAAAATTTCAAAAATACCAAAAAAAAAACATTCAAAAATAAAAAATATTTTCAGAACCTACTTATTTTATTAGCTCCTTGACATCTATGTGTTAGTTCCATGTTAATAGATGGAATATTTAGTTACTCCTATATACACACATATGTTTCACACTTATACTTGAGGTTGATATAGGCATACACATATAAATTATCTAATCCTATTTTTATATGTTGGGATTTCTCTCTACTAATGTAACATGGACATCGAGGGCATCCACTTCTTTGATCTTGATACAAATAGGTTATAAGTTTAGATCATCATATTTTTTTATCATGTTTGAGCTTACATATGTAATTACACATGCATTTATCCATTATTATATCTTACACAGGATACTTAATATGTTATACAATTGACTTTTTTTCTAGCACATTTATCCATGCGCTATTATGACATGTTTATGATTTCCTTTATGTACTTCCTTGAGTGTCTTACCTTGATATTATATTATTTATTTAATAATTTTAATATGTTCCTTTTATTGTGATCCCATGCTTATGTATACTTTATTTGACATTTTCATATGTAATGGTTTATTGTATGGATATTTGAATAAGTCATGTCACTTCGATTGTGTAACATTTGAACATATCCCTTATTTGTGGTCTCCTTGGAAAATTTCCTTTTGATTCAATTTTAAGTGATTTTGTGTGTGTTATTTTTACTTTTTGATCTTGTACTGCTACTATCTAGATGTTTTCATGATCCATATCATTCATATTACACCTACATATGATCACATTAGTTACATATACTTTAATGCTATATCTACCTAGATATGTTCCTTCTATATGCTACATGGTTACATACACAAATTATATACTTATCTTGTCCTTTGTTTTTGAGGTAACTAATAGATCATATCTATCCCTCACCTTAAAGCGGGGAATATTAGTGGGAGCATGTCATAGAGGCATATTCTCTACACTTGGCATAGTTTTCAAATTTAGTGGGGCATGATTTGCAGGCATGTTCTCCGCACTCATTTAGTATATTATACTTATATTAGTTTTTAGATTCAATAGGGGCATGTCATATGGGCATGCATTCCACACATTCACAATTTTTAGATCTAGTGAGGGTATGCTTTGGAAGCATGTTATCCACACCTATTCAATATTCAATATCTCTATATTATAATAGGGGAATGTATTAAAAACATATTCTCCACATTGGTACTTACACAATTTATCATATTTTCTCCATATATAATGGAGGCATGATTTAGAAGCATGTCCTCCAAACTTACATAATTTTTTGAATTGGCCACAACACATAGTTATATGATTCAAATTCATAATTGTGGTAGAATTCTATACATTGGTACTATTGTTATACATAGTTTCAACATGAGGCATATCTAAGGCAAATATGGTATGTAATTTTCACCTTATATTTAAAAATCTAAATTAGCTTCAGATTCCAAAACTTTTTTATGGATTGTTACCACATCACAAACTTTTTCATATTGATATCTTGTAAACTTTTATGGAATTTATTGAGCCAATATACTGTATTAGTTGGTTCACCTTTTTGGTATGGTTGAGGTGATTAAATCACACAATATTACCAAATTTTTAGTTTGTAATTTATTGTATCATCTATCCTCACTAGGTTATAATTATCATTGGGTTTTAGGACTGAGCTAATCTCAACTTCTAGGTAGAAACTCACTTTTTATGCAAAGTAGGGGTCATGTTCCTTCAAATATATATATCTCTCTCTATATATATCTTTATAAATATTTACTTTCAAGATTTACCTAAATTTCTCATCTTAGTTTTAGATCCTTATAATGATACATATTTTATAAAAAAACTTGCCAATAGATAAAGTGGTTACATCAACACATAGTTGTAATCCTAAACCTTTCTCTTTCTCTTTCAATCTATTATAAGTACTTCCATTTCTAGATTATATGCACTGATTATAAGTTAGTAACCATTAAAGCACTCAAGTTGGTCACATATAATAATAAAGTGTGCAGACATACCCAAATACACATTTTTTCCCTTTAAACTATTAATTTAATTACTAGATTAAATGGGGTTCCAATATAAACACTATTTTATGATTATATAACACCTTAGTCTTATAAACTTGACAAACTCATACCTTGGTTGTTATTATCAATTCTATACCTTTCCCACTTACACAAGTCTTGCATCTACTCTATCTTATACCCCTTGGACTATATCTTAGTTTGAAAAATATTATGTTGATGACATAGACCTTCTTTCTTACCCATAATTCTTAAAATTTACTTATCTTCCATCTTTGTAAGTTATGATAAGGTACCTAATTGTTTGCTCCATAGACATTAATGTCTAAGATAGACAATAGTGTTGATGCTAGTGTCTTAACCTGACTCAAGTGTCCAATGTCATAAATTCATCTATTTTTCAAATTAAAAGTATCCTGATGGTTGACCTAAGTGATTTGATGTCAGTTATTACTCCAAAGGGATTAATATAAATACAAGATCAACCCTCATACATGCCTCACCTAGAAAAACACCAAAGAGACCAAGGAAAATGACCAAAATTACTCTATCAATCATTCAATTAAATAAACTTTTCATATTTCCAAGATAGGTCACTATTGTACTTATTTTCCACATATAAGCCAACACGTCTAGCATAATTATAGTAGCATAAGCCCCTATTCATAGTATTAGCTATGTAGACAAATAAATTTGATAATGGGGTCTTTGGGGTTAGTTAGACATTATGAGCCCACTAACCCAATTTTCCCTTAAGTTATTAAGATGGAGAACTAGGGTTTTATTATTTCACAAGGAATGACAATTTATGACCCAGATCTAAATGCCCTAGAGTGAAGGTGAAGAAAAACCTAGAGGCATACAAGTGATCAAATCATTTTTTAGTAGGTATTATGTATAAGACACTTACATTGAACCCAAAAATTAGCATCAATTAAACCATCCCAAGCTGACATTAGTGTCTAGAGTGATAAAAGTGTCAGATCAAAAATTTAATGACTATTATAGAATCTCCTAGATTATTTTATACCTATTACAAATCCAAGACTATGTTAACATCAGAACCAACTAAGTATATTATTTATTTATCATTTACATATGTATTTTAGTTGTAATTTCCATATTTATACTATAATCAACATAATAAATTTAGTGTATGCTTATATCTGAGTTTAGCACCCAATTGGCTTGTTATAAATTTGATTATCACCCTTATGCCATTTCATTTCTATATACCCATTTAATAAAATCTAGGGATAATAATAATATCATCTACATTAATTTTAGGGTTACACACTAGAATAGTGAAGTTTGTTAAATATAAATCTTGTCATTATTATGTACTAGACACGTGTCACTATTAGACACTAACATCAACGGTAGTGTCCAGATATGATGGTAGTGTCTATTACTATAGAAGTATAATTTATAAAATCTAATGAATAATCTAAAATAATGATCTTACATAAGTTTTAAATTGTTTCTATTCCATATCTTATTGCACATAATAAACATAGATAAGCACCATCTCTCTATGGTATTTCAATAAATTAAATATCTTTCAAATTTGGTACTTTCTATATTTAGCATATATTTGTATTATAATTTTGAATATTCAATTATCTAAGTTTTTAATTAATTATCCTAATATATATTAGTTTATCATCCTTATGTTTTAATTATTTCTATATTTTAACCTTATCCACCACTTCTAAAATTTAGTGTTAGATATTTGGTGAACCCAACCAGTTTATCTTTCTATTCAACTCTTAATGTGCTCTAGGGTTTTTCTAATTTTTCTAATTTATAAATTCTTAACATTTATTTAAAAAATTAGTTTTATTTCCAAATCAAAATAATACATTAATATAATGGATTATCCTTTAGAGTTATTTGCCTCTCTTATCCAGTTCTTATTTTAGTATATATGACCTTTCAAATGGATAAAATATAACCTCTTCCTCTTCCTATCCCTAAGGAGGGTGGTAGATAATATCCCTCTAATCATGCATATGATATTTCTCCTTCAAAATGTAAGTAAACACTTCTTCAAACCCCTCCACCACCCACAACTAATCTTGATGGTGGGGGTATGATTAGGCAATCCATGATACCTAGGGTTTGTGCTAGTCAAGGTCTTCTAGATCAAATTACCATCACTAAATAATAACTTAAATAAAAAAACCGATATTTTATCTCAAATATCACATCATTAAAAAATAAGCTTACGTATCTACAAAATTTAAGATGTGCTTGTAATACACATACATTTGTATCTCTTACTAATGTTGTGCCCAACTAAGGATCATTCCGAAATAAAGAGATAAAATAAAATTTATTTTAAAATAATTTATTTGAATAATACATAAAAGGTTGATATAATTCCAAGTGATATTCTCAGGTTATTGCTTAGATACAACTTGATCACATTACCTCCTTTATAACCTCTAATAAGAACAAAATATTATTTATAATATCATGTAATGCATGGGAATCATACAAATAATTGTTTGGATATAAATAATAATATCCAAAAAATATTTGAGAGTGGTGATCATACAATAGACACATCTCACTGTTTCCCCTAAATATTCCAAAAAAAATAAAAAAAAATCAAAAATTCAAGAAAATACAAAAACATCCAAATGATTCAAAAATATAAAAACATTTCAGCATTCCCATGATTTATTAGCTCCTTGGAATCTATTATTTTATTTATTTTAGTAGATATCATATCATTTTATTTTTATACATTCATATGTTTCACACATATTTGAGTGTGATACATTCATACTTAGATACATGATATATTCATTTCCTAGATGTTGGAGCTATCTTTTATCCACATCATATAGTAAATTTGGGGCATCTTCTTCTTTGATCATGATTTATATAGGTTACATATCATTTATAATAGTTTCCACATGTCCATGTTTAAACTTATATACTAACACTTACACATGTTTAGATCTATGCTCATATCTTTCACAGTGTACTTGATATGCTATGTTACATTTTTTTTCTAACACATATATGCAGGGACTAGTATGACATGAATTATGATGGTTTATTATGCTTCATTTATTTTCACTTCCTATAATGTATTTTATTTATTTTTATTGTATTGCTTGTGGAACATTTTAATATTTTTTTTCCCTATTGGTTCCTATGCCATTGTATGTTTAATGAATATTTGAATATGTCATTGTATGGACATTTGAATATATCATTCCTTTCCATTATGTAACATTTGAACATGCCCCTTTTATGGGGTCTCTTTGGACCATTATTTTCCATTATATTGAGTGATCTTGTTTATGTACTTGATTATTTTCTAATAGTATATTACTACTCTCTAGATGTTCCCATGATCTATATCATGCATCTTAAGAAATTGATGTGATCATATATACTACTAGTTTCATTGGCATATCTACTTAGACATGTCATCTATATAAAATACATAATTCATAAATATATTATACAACTATCTTATCATTTTGAGGTAAGTTAACTACCAATTTATATCTCCCTCACCTAAAAAGGGTGCCATATTAGTGGGGGCATGTCATTGAAACATGACCTTCACATTCTCAAACTTTTTAAGATTTTAGTGGGGGCATGACATAAAAGCATGAAATATACACTAATATGTTACTCAATGTCTCAAAATCATAGTGGGGACATGTCATAAAGACATGACCTCCACACTTTCATAATATCTAGTACAATTACATGATTCAAATATATACTTAGGTTATAATCCTATACACTACACCAATTTTTAATAGATTTGAAAAAGAAATTTTTAGACTTATGACGCATATACTCCAACTTATACATATTATATGTGTATATTCTATGTTATTTCACTAGAAATAACTAAACTTAACAATTATACTACTCACCAAGACACACCAATTACACTATGATCTATTGTTATCAAGCTTTTTTTGCTATAATAGTTAGTTAATTTTATAGGTTGAAGTGATTAAATTTTTCAAACTCACTATATTTATAGGTTGGAGTGAATAAATCATCTAGTCTCACTATATTTATAGGATGAGTTGATTAAATAACTCACCCTCACTAGATTATATATTATACATTTTGTTGGCCATATGATTATCATTGATGTCAAAAGGGGCATTATGGATGTCATTGATGTCAAAGGATCAAGCATGATTGATGGAGAGAAGAGCATGTTTTAAAGTTGCTCAGTATAAAGTTATGATTTTACAAAGACCATTTCTAGATTATTAAAGAGAAATTGATTGAAGATCTATTATGGTTTTTTTTAGTGTATTCTAGATATATGGTTCATAGGTTTAGATGAAGAGAAATGAGCTCAATAATGATTTATCTTATCTCTCAACCATATTAGAGTTTCTCAGTTAAGCCCTAAGGAATTAATCCATGGCATCCATAGGCATGTTCTATTTTTATGTTGACTAGATATAGACATGATCTGATTACCTAAGTTATAACTTAAGTCTTCCCCATCATTATGCAACTAGACCCTTTAACCTAGTAATTACCAACTTGATAAAATGTTATAAGTATTTATATTTTATAATTCCTTGAATTAAGATTTGTCTCAGCTTGATCAATAGTTAGGGCTTAATCATATGTTGATGATCCAATGAAGCATATCAAAGTCAATTTGTCAAAGGCACCTCTGAGTAAATGTGATAGTGACAAGTGTCACAATCATAGAGCTTACACGGTAAATATATGGAGTGGTTTAAATTCAAATGGTCAAGTATTAATGTGAGGATGCCATGTGTCTTAATAGCAATAACTGATAATAAAGGTGCATAAGGCACGTGAGGGAGCCAAGTGTCATATTCATAGGAAATCATCAGAGATAAAGTTTGAGCTTGTTAGAAGATAAAATGATGAGTGTGTGATCATGAATTGAAGATATAATGAAGCAAGTGGACTTAATGGGATCAAGTGCTTGATATTTAATGACATAAAAGTGAGTTAAAGATTGAGCTAGTTTGATGAGATCGATGGAGCATATTCATTCTAAAGACTTAGGAAGTAATGAATTTAGGCTAAATGATTGAGATTTAATGTTAGATAGAGGTAAAGTTTATGAAAATTTGAAGATCTAATGGCACATAGGATATTAGATCAAAAAATCCAATGGATGCATTTTAAAGTTGGAACATTAAAACCTAGAAGCATATAAAGATCCAACAAAGAGTGTGATCCTATTAGAACTTGATCTAATGAATGCATTTTAAAGTTGAATTTTTTTAATGAGGATCATTAGATCATGGCACAAAACTTAAGATTAATGGTTAGTAGTCAAATCTTTGTTCATCACAATGGTCAAGTAGAATAACTTGCAGTTAAGCCATAAAATGTGACATAGATAATGAAATTGATTATGATGATTGATAAAATTTATGCAATATAGCATCTACATCAAAACTAGATCCCAAGATATGCTAAAAATAGTAATGAGATTGATAATCATGGTGTTAGAGCATGAGTTCAATATGTGGGAAACTTGATATTAAAGATATGAACTAAATTCCAACAAAAGTGAGCATGATGTGTTAGTAAACAAGTGTGAACACAATTAAGATATGAACCCTAGATCAAATGATTATATATATATATATATATATATATATGTCATTTAGGTTATGTAATAAAATACTGGTGTAATTGAGTTGTATTTAATAGAGAAATATAGAGACACAAAGATAGAGGGGAAAAGAAGAGAAGAGAAGAGAAGAGAAGAGAGGAGAGAGATGTGTAAAGCATGAGTCGTTATAGACTAGAGATCTATAATAAAGAATTAAATTGGATTCATTTATTAATCAAATTTATAATATAGATTTGTAGCTCCATAATATAGATCTAATTGGTAGGTTCCATCAGAAGAGCTAAATTGGTGCTTAGTTAGGGAGTTGGTACTTCCTTAGAGTAAGCACACTGTTAAATCAAGGGATTGGTGCCTCCTTAGGGTCAGTTCCTTTAAACATTGTAACCAATGAGGTTTTTGATTGTGACGTTGGATTATAATAGTAGTTTTTAATATTTATTCTCATGGTGGTTTTTCCCATATTAGGTTTTCCATGATATATCTAGTGTTATGCATATTTGTGTATGTGATCTCTGCATATATTTTTGATTTGCATTAAAAGTTATAAAAAGGACTAAGTTAGTCAATCTATTGATTCAAACCCATGTTAGTAGATAGTTGTGTTCCAACAATTGGTATCAGAGGCTTGGTTCCTTAGAAGAAGCTCAATCATCTAGGTATAGGTTGGATGGTGAACATAAATGGCTAGTCAAGAAGGCTCTTCATTAAATAAAGAACCTCTCTTTAATGGATAAAACTATGAATTTTGGAGCATTATAATGGAATCATATTTATATTCATTAGGGTTTGATGTATGGATGTCTATTTTAAATGGATATATTACCCATAATACAACTCCTACTGATTAGGCTTTAAAGAAGGCATATGAGAGCAATGCTAAGGCAAAAAATGCTATCCTTTATGGATTGTCTAATTGAGATTTTATCAAAGTGATGCATTGTCAAAATGCATAAGATATCTATAAAAAATTAAAAAGAATATATGAAATTGATGAAAATGTAAAGCATGCTAAACTACAAACATTTAAAGGAAAGTTTGAAAGCCTTAAAATGAATGAAGATGAGAAAATTATAGACTAACTCCTTATAGTAGATGAAATATTCAATGCAATCAGAGGCTTTTGAAAAGAGATGAAATATATTTTCATTGTCAAAAAGGTCCTAATATCTTTATTATCAAGGTATGAATTAAGAATATATGTAATAGAAGAATCAAGAGATCTAGATAAACTCACTGTTGATGAGTTACATGGAACCTTCACTACCTATGAGATGAGAATGGGAGAAGTAGACACTTTCAAGAGAGAAGCTTCTTTCAAAGCATCCAAACTAGTAAAGGTAGAAGAACCTACATCTATATAAGAGGAGACTAATGAAGAAGAAGCTAACTTTATTAGAATATTAAGAAGAGGGTCTAATAAGTAAAAAGCTAAGTTACCCTTTAAATATTTTAACTATGGTAAATTAAGACATTTTGTTGTTAAATGACCCTATAACAAAAAGTATAACTTTGAGAAAGAAGAGGATAGTAAAAAGCCGAACCCCCACTACTCCAAAAATAATAACTTCTTTAAAAATAAGAAAGGCCAGTACATAAAAGAAGATAGTGATTCATTAGATGATAATGATAGCTCTAATGATGACCACGATTGTGCCTTTGTAGCTAAATAAAACAAAATATTATTCATGATATTTGCATCAACTTCTATGGATCAAGAAAAATTTGAAGACTCATATGATTTAGAATAAGGAGAAGTTGATCTATAGTATGAATTCATCTATATTATAGAATAAATTCACAAGCTGAGAAAAGAAAACTCAAAATAGAAGAAGCTTGGATAAAAAGAGATTGAAAAAGTGTCCAAAATTATTGAAAAATCTAATTAGATGGTGGTTAGCCTAAAGACACAAGTTGAAGAGTCCAAAATAGTAGAATATGTAGTCAAACTTGAACTATAATCTAAATATGATGAGTGCATGAAGTTAGAAGTAGAGATAGTGGCTTTGAGAAAATAAATTGAGAAAGCTAAAGATTAAATAGACAAACGTTTGAAGCTAAAATGAGGATAAAAAATTCTTGATGATTTGATCAACTCTCAAAAGCCTTCAAAAGAGAGATATGGTCTTGGTTATGAAAAAGGAAATAGTTCCATAACTAGTACATCTGCTAACATATATGACAACTTCAAAGTAGAAGGAGAATTAGGAGTAAACAAAGAGAAAGATTGAAAGAATACAATGATAGACACAAGCACTATTGATATGAGGAAAGCTAAAGGAGAAAAGAAGCTTGAATAAAGGAAAAAGAGAAATGAGAAAATTTCTATAAACTCAAATAATATGTAGAACACAAAGGTAGTTGATGTAAATGATTACACAAGAGTGAAAGACTCGGAGAATATAGAGTTTATAAGAACTCCTCAACCTACATAAAGAAATTTTATAAGTATTTCTTATCTTTTTATAGTTATTATTATAATTGTGCCTAGTTTGGTCATGGGTATATTGATTTTATAATTTTACCTAAAATGAGAACATATTTTGTAAGAAAAAAATTAATTTTCACCTTTGTTAAATAAAAATTTAATATGATATAATTGCAATAATTTTGGTCACATAGCTAAACAATGTAGAACAAACTTTATAAGACCAAAAAAAACAAAGTAAGAAGAAATACATGCCTCCAAATGTGAAGAAAGGTTCAAAAGTCTCTAAAAAAGGGAAGAATAAGCCAAGTAAGAAACCCAAGGATGTGTGGAAAGTGAAAAATCAATCTATGATTTCTCAAATTGCACTCCATGCCAAGGAGAAAAATTTATGGATAATAGATAGTGGTTGCTCAAAACATATGACTGGTGGCAAGAGCAAGTCCATCAAATTGAGAAAATGTAAGGAAGGATCTGTCAACTTGGGAGACAACACTATATTAAATATCCAAGTTAAAGGAACCTTGAACATAGATGAAAAAACTACCTACACATGATGTCCTTTATGTTGAAGGATTGAAACATAATCTGCTAAGTGTTAGGAGAATGTGTTACAATGGGTATAAGGTAACATTTAATTCATAAGGATACAAGTTAAGGATATTTGGAAGACTAATTATAGAAGGGAAAATAGTTGAAAGCAATATCTATAATCTTGTTAAAGTGAATGGTAATAGCTTCTTGATAGGAAAGATTAAAAAGAGTTAGTTATGGCATAGAAGAATAAGCCATGCCAATTTAAACAACATGGTAAATGTAAGCTCAAACAAGTGTGTTAGACACATGCTTAAGATAACCAAACCTACAAACACTAATCGTAAGGAATGTCAACATGGCAAGGAGACAAGGGTTAGATTTTAAACAAAGGAGTATGTAACTACAATGCCTCTATACTTAGTTCATACTGATCTTTGTGGTCCCACTAAGAAAAGAGGATATAAAGGAGAGAGATACATAATTTTATTTGTAGATGATTACTCAAGAATGACATGGGTAACCTTTCCAAAGGATAAGTCATAGGCATTTGAGAGATTCAAGATATTTGGGCCCATGGTGGAGAATGAGATTGGACAAAAAATCAAATGCTTAAGATCTGATAAAGGTGCAGAATTCACCTCAAATGAGTAAAAAGAATATGAGAAGCATGGAATTAAAATAAATTATTCTATAGTAAGGACTCCAAAACAAAATGGAGTTGTTGAAAGAAGTATTAGGATAGTCAAGGAGATGGCCAGAAAAATGTTAAAAAGAGGCCAAACTACCTACTAGATACTAGAGAGAAGCAATCCAAACAACAATATATATCTTAGAAAGATTTCAACTGAGGGTAAATAGTGATAAAACTCCCTATGAAATATGGTATTGAAAACTTGCTTCTATTAAGTATTTTACAGTGTTTTGAAGAAAATGATACATCAAGATAAAAGAAGATAAATTGGTAAACTTTGAATCAAGATGTGATGAAGGAATATTTATTGGTTATTCTACACAAAGAAAATATTGCATATGTTACAACAAAAGGCTACACAAGATTGTAGAGAGAATTAATGTCAAGGTTGATTAAGGCTTGAAACATGTTAAACCTGACAGAGAAATTTGTATTAAAGAATTAGAGTTTGAAAATAAACATCTATTAAGGAACATGAGAAAGTAAATGAAAAGGTACCTATAAGATTTGTTTAAAAGGATCATATTATAGATCAGATCATTAGAAATAAAAATTAAGGAATTCAGACAAGGAGAAGAGTTGCAATGAAAAAGGAGCAATTAAGTTTTGCTCTAATGTCTAAAATTGAGCCTAAAAGCTATCTTAAAGCTACCAAGGATGAGAATTGGCTAAAATCTAGGGATGAAGAACTGAGCTGGATTGAAAAGAACAAAACTTGGGAACTAGTTCCAAGACTTGTAAACAAGAATGTAATAGGTACAAATTACAATGTGGGTGTTTAGAAACAAGATCAATGAAGATGTAACTATCATAAGAAATAAGGATAGATTGGTGTGCAAAGGATATACATAAGTTGAGGGTATAGATTTTGAGGAAATATTTGTTATAATTTTTAGATTGGAATCCATAAGAATGATTTTAGCATTTTCATTTACAATAAATTCAAAGTGTATCAAATGGATGTTAAGTCTATTTTCTTGATTGGTAAACTAGAAGAAAAAGTCTACATAGAGAAAGAAGATTATGTGTGTAGACTAAAGAAATATATGTATGGTCTAAAATAGGAACCTAGATCATTGTATTCAAGATTACAATAGTACCTAAAACAATAAGGATTCAAAAAAATATGTGTAGATAATAATATGTACTTTAAACTAGAAGGTGAGCATATGCTAATTATTGTTATATATGTAGATGACATCCTCTTTGGTGGTAGCAACAATAAAATGTGCAAAGAATTTACCACACAAATTCAAAGTGAGTTTGATATGTCTATGCTAGGATAAATTTATTTCTTCATTGGTCTAAAAACAACACAAACTAATAAAGGGATATTTATATCAAAAACTAAGTATGCTAAGGAAAAGATCAAGATGTTTGGAATGGGAGATAACAAACCAATTAGTACTCCCATGATAACTGGACGTAAGTTGAGCAAAGAGGATGAGTCACTTAATGTAAATCATATTATGTATAGATCAATGATAAGTATCTTGTTATACCTAATTACATTAAGACGTCATATCATGCAAGTGGTATGTATGGCTACAACATTTCAAGCTACTCTTAAAGAATCACATATCAATGCAGTAAAAAAGATATTTAGATACATCAAGAGAGAATTGAATATGGCATATGGTATCCCAAAGGTGAATATTTCACTTTGACAACATATACAAATGTATATTGGGTAGGAAGTGTGGATGATATAAGAAGCACTAGTGGTGGTGCATTTTTCCTTAGAAACAGACTTGTTTCATGGTTGAGCAAAAAGAAAGAGTTAGTTACTCTTTATATAACAGAAGAAGAATATGTATCAATAGTGGCATGTTGCACTCAAGTCTTGTGGATGAAGAAAATACTCAATGACATCAAGGTAGAGTACACATTACCCATGTCTATTATTTATGACAATTAAAGTGCTATTAATTTATGAAAGAATCTAGTGATGCATTCTATAACTAAGAATATATAAATAAAGTATCACTTATTAAGTGAAAAGGTTATAGATCAATAGGTCACAATGGAATATGTGCCAACTCAAGATCAAATTATAGACATATTCACCAAACCTCTTCCTAAGGAACAACTTATGTATCTGAGACAGAAGTTGGGAGTGGTGTCTCCTACATCACATCACTAGATCCTAGTGATAGGGCATGATTCCAAGGGGGATATCATATAAGTCTTGTCAATACCCAGAAGAAGAGAGAAAAGGAAATTCAAATATGCATATTTTTTCAAATTTTTAATGAATTAATGGTTTTATATTCTTGGATAAACTCCTTTATTTGATAAAGGGGAGAAAAATTTGGACAAACTATGAGAAAGTTGGAGTCCCTTTTCCATTGATGCCAAAGGGGGATAAAAAGTGAAAATTCTCTCTATAAAAGAAAGAGTAGAATAGGTGTCCAAGTTGATTTTTGTCAAAAGTGTGATTTCCTAAGGGGGAGCAAGTTTAGTATGAACAATTTCAACACAAGTTCATCAGAAGCCAATGTAAGCAATGCCAGAGAAGGAACATAGTATTATACTATTAGAGCATTTAGTTTCCCATTAACTCCAAAGGGGGATATTATTGACTGTATGATTGTCATTGATGTCAAAATGGGAATTATGGATGCCATTGATGTCAAAGATCATGTATGATTGATGGAGAGAAGAACATGTTTTAAAGTTACTTAGTGTAAAGTTGTCATGCTTTTATAGAAACCATTTTCTAAAGGATTGAAGAGAAATTGATTGAAGATCTATTATGGGTTTTTTGAGTGTATTCTAGATATATGGTTCACAGGTTTAGATGAAGAGAAATGAGCTTAATAATAATTTATTTTCATTCGTGGCAATATCAAAGTTTCTCAATTAAACCCTAAGGGCTTAAGCCATGGCATTCATAGGCATGTTCTATTTGTATGTTGACTAGATATAGATAAGATATGGTTACTGAAGTTATAACTTAAGTCTTTTTTATCATTGTCAAACTGGCCCCTTCGACCTAGTAATTACCAACTCAAGTAAATGTTCTAACAATTTATATTTCTCAAGTCTTTGACTTAAGATTTCTCCTAGCTCGATCAATAGTTAGTGATTAATTATACATTGAAGATCTAATGAATCATAGTAAAGTCAATTTGTCAAAGGCACCTTTGAGTAAATGTGTTAGGGATAAGTGTCACAATCATGAAGATTACATAGTAAATCTATGGAGTGATTTAAATTCAAATAGTCAAGGATTAATGTGAGGATGTCAAGTGTCTCAATAACAATAACTGACAATAAAGGTGCGTAAGGCATGCAAGGGTGAAAACTGTCACATTTATGAGATCTCATCAGAGATAAAGTTTGAGCTTGTTAAGAGATTGAACAATGACTATGTGATCATGCATTGAATATCTAATGGAGTGAGTGGATTGAATGGGATCAAGTAATCAATATTTAATGACATATAGGTGAGTTAAAGACTGATCTAGTTTGACAATATCAATGGAGCATATTCATTCCAAAGAGTCAAAAAGTAATGAGATTAGACAAAATTTTCAATATTTAACATTAGATAGAGGTAGAGTTCATGAAAATTAGAAGATATAACAACATGCAGGTGATCAGATCAAAAGATTCAATGGATGTGTTTTAAATTTGGTACATTAAAGCCTAGAAGCGTATAAGGATCCAATAAAGAGTGTGAGCCTATTATAACTTGATCTAATAGATGTATTTTAAACTTGAGAAAATCTAATGAGGATCATCAGATCATGACATAAAACTTAAGATCAATGGTTAATATTCAAAGGTTTTTTCATCACAATGGTCAAATGGAGGAACTTGTAGTTAAGCCATAAAATGTGACATAGATAATGGAATTGATTGTGGTGATCGATTTTTTTTTATAATATAGCATGTGTATCAAAAATAGAGCCTAATATATGCTAAAAATAGTAATGAGACCAATAATCATGATGTTGGAGCATGAGTTCAAGATGTGGGAAACTTGTTGTTAAAGACAGGAAGTAAAGTTTGACAAAAGTGAGCATGATGTGTTAATAAACATGTGTGAACATAAAAAAGACATGAAACCTAGATCAAATACTTATATATATATATATATATATATATATAATCCACATTATAGAATAAGTTGTTGGTGTAATTGAATTGTGTTAAATAGGGAAATATAAAGACATAGAGACACATGGGCAGAAAAGAGTAGAAGAGAAGAGAAGAGAAGAGAGGATAGAGATGTGTAGATCATGAGAAGTTATAGACCAGACCTATAATAGACAATTAAATTGGATTCATTTATGAATCAAACTTGTAATCTAGAATTGTAGCTCCATAATATAGATCTGATTGGTAGGTACCATCAAAAGAGCTGAGTTGGTGCTTAGTTAGGGAGTTGGTGATTCCTTAGAGTAAGTGATCTTAAATTAGGGGATTGGTTTCTCCTTAGGTTTGGTACCCTTAATCTTTGTAACTAGTGAGTTTCTTGATTATGAGGTTGGATTAGAATAATAGCTTCTATCATCTATTCTCATGGTGGTTTTTCCCATATTAGGTTTTCTATGGTATATCTATTGTTATGAATATTTATGTGTGTGATCTCTGAATATAGTTTTAATATGTATTAAAAGTTTTAAAAAGGACTAAGTTATTCAATCCATTGATTCATCCCCCTATCAATATATAGTTGTGTTCCAACACACTTGAGTTGTGAGATTGATATATAATAATCTTAATGGCCATGTCATAATTCATTCTTTACACTAGATCGGGGGCATAATACCTTCCAATATCCCTCTTCAACTCTCTTATGTCAAGGTATAAACCTCTTCTAGCTCCAATGTTTCATAAGGAAGTATATTTACCAAGATAAAGTATCAAGAGGCAACATGGTTTCATCAACACATATGTGTACTCCTTCCTTGCTCTCTTTCTTTTCAATCGTTTCAAATTTCAGATTATATTCATTGATTTGTATTGTAATAAGCTCTTGGATATAGGTTATACACTATTAAATCACTCAATATGGGCTCAATAAGATGGAAGGTGTGTTATACATACCTAGGTAGGTATTTTATTTCTTTTAAACTAATAATTTCATCCTTATGCATTACTAAATTAAATGGGGGAAAAATGTAGAATAATAAAAATTAATATTTATAGCATCTCAGTATTGTACATTTGAAAAATATAAATTAGTGCTCTACTCTTCTATATTAGAATTTTTTGCTACCAAAAGTCTCATATTCACCATCTCATTGTGCCTAAATGCTAATCTCTTAGTCTAACCCATATCATTATGTTGACCTAGGTATTATTTTACTTGAATTTTTTTTTTCTCTATTATATAAGAAAGGTACAAATGAAAGAGGGGTAGAGGTTGCTATAACTTGGATGGGTGTGTGCTTCATGATCCATACGATTGTAGATACTCTTCTTTGGCTTGGGAAGATGACCTACAATAAGAGAAAATAGAAAAAGGTTGATTAGTTAGGTAGATGGGTAGATTGCCTAGCAAGCTAGATCCAAGAAGTGTGAGCTATGTAAGAGGTTGTCAATCCACCTTTTAATACAAGTTAATGTTGAAAAGAAAAGGTTGCATAACATAAAAGTACTAGATATATAAAAATAAATACTTTATAAATGAATGTTAGTGTTTTAACAAAATAAAATTCAGGTAAATGCTAAACTATTAAAGGGTAGGTTAAGGTTAAGGTCAGGTTGTTGTTTCTAGTATGTGAGGTAATCAAGGTCAAAGAAACAAGGTTTTATTTGAGGTTTAGGGTTGATTGATGCTTGTTAGTTTCGCTACTAGTTTGGTTCACATAGTAATCATTAGTGGTTAGGGTGACCATCAATGGTTAGAGTAATCATCGATGGTTGGGTAATTATCATCGATTTATCAACTAACCATCAATGGTCAGGGTGATTTTCATAAGTTTGATAATCGATCATTAGCATTCAAGATGATCATTGTTGATTACTGTTACTAGGTATATTTAAGGTAAAAGATTGGATATATAAGTATAGAGGTTAGAGGGCAAATGGTATATAGGTACAATATGTTGTTGAAATAGGAGCAAGGTAAATGAATACATGAAACAAATACTTAGCTCATGATATAAGGTTATTTAACTTGATAAAGAGTCTAGAGCAATTTTAGCAAAGTAACAACTAGGTGATGTTGGTGAAGTATAGAATGATTTAGGTAAAGTAATAGTAATTTTCCTAAAAAATTAATTTGGTAAAGGTTTGGGTCCCTATTTTAGCTACTAAAAGAATGAAAACTTGCTTGTTTTTGGATCCTCTTTCATGCCTTTTCAACTCTTATTCCCCTCTTTTTATAGGTAAATAGAGATGGAGGTAGAAAGTTCCCTACGAGGTTTGGTTGATGATTTCAAGGCTTATGATGCATTATCAAATGGAGAAGGTGGACATCTAAATAATATTTTAATGTGTTAGCTCATACATAGATCAAGTTGGTAAGTTTAGGCACTGACCATTGGTGGTTAGAATATTGACCATCAGTAGTAGAGAGCTAACTATTAGTGGTCAAAGTAACCATCAACAATTGAAGGTCAAAGGGTGAATGGTCAAAGGTTAAAGGGTTAAGTTTGGTCAAGCGGGGTTAGAAGGTGTGTTGGTCAAAGAGTGTTTTGACTTATGTTTACAGTTGAAAGGGAATGAATGGTAGGTTGGGTATCCATGGGTATTTCATCATATAGACCTATTTTGTATGGTTTTTTAGTGTCTAAAATTTTCCCCTTTTTTTTGTAGCTTGTATCAATAAGCTATAAAATAAAAGTGGATTGAGATTCAAAGGTTTGGTTGCCTCAAACATGGGAGGAGGTGATCCCCTTCAAATCAAGTGATGATGAGGAAAAATAGAATCAAGTTTGGGTTTAATGAGTGGTTAAGTGGGTGAAAATGTAGGTAATAAGGGTGGTTGGTGAGGTTGGGTATTAAGACACAAAAATGCACACAAAATGTGACTAGGTGTGATATTCAAGATCATGCATAGACTAAGTTGGTAATGTTGGCTTAAAATAAGGTCAGTTTTAGAAGGACAAATGACAAGTGGACTGCATGATCACATTTAGGCATGGTGGTTGGGAATACTCATAAATTAAAATTTCCTATATAGGTTTGGTGTTTTCATAGGTATTTGAGGTAGGAAGTACTCCTATGAAAAAAATAAATGGTCTAGTTTTACACTAGGTGGTGCAAATTCAAATGATTAACATGGTAAGGTTGGTTTATGAATAGTTTAGGTCAAAATAGCCAATGTTGAGGTGGATGTGGTTGGATGGTTGGTTGGTGGGAGATGGTGTTCTCTAATGGTTCATGGTTGGTTTATAGAGAATATGTGCTCTATAAAGGTTAGTTAGTGGCATTCAAATGGGTTTTCCCAATTTGATGTACCATATGGTTCAGTTGGGTAAAAGATTTATGGAGAAAGGTAATCTCCAAAGGTTGGGGGAAAAGGTGACTCCCCAATGGTTGGGTGGTGTTTTAAATGGGTTGCCCCAATTTGGTGTACCACTTGGTTTGGGTTTGGTGGAGAAGGGTAATCTCTGATAGTTCATGGTTAAGTTAAGGTGGGTTGGTTGGTGGCATTCAAATGGGTTGCCCCAATTTGGTGTACCACTTGGTTTGGTTTGGTTAAAGGTTTATGAAGAAAAGTAACATTTAAAGGTTAAAGTTTGCAGAGAAAGGTAATCTCCAAAGGTTAAGGGAGAAGGTGACTCCCAAATAGGTTCATTGTCTAGTTAGTTTGATGGGTTGGCTTTAATGACTTAAAGGGGAAAGACATGTCCTCCTAAGTTATCATGAAAGTATAAGGAAGAGGCTAAATGCTCTGATTAACAAAGACCATGATGGGAAGATGGGTGGGCTTATGAACATAAACCCCTATCATGCTTTTTATTTGTTTTTAGTTTGAAGGTTAAAAAAGGTAGCTTGATCACATAGTGTCAAATAAGCTCAAAATCCCTTGATTTGTGGAGGAAAAAAGGGGGAGATGGATGATAGGTAGTTGGGTTCAAAATAGGTTTAATGATGGATTTCTCCTGAGTTTGTGAGCTAATCAATTGGTTTGATGAGGTTAGTTGGTTTGATAGGTTTGGTTGAGTTGATAGGTTGGGTGGATTTGATTTCTTGGGTAAGGTTGATAAGGTGGGTTGGTTTGATAGGTTAGGTAAGGTTGATAAGTTGGTTTGATCTTTTTTGGTTGGATGACTAAGAGGATAAACCAAATCTTGATGTTGAGATAAAGAGGGCTACCTCAAAGTGGGTTAGGGTAGTTGATATGATGGTTGGGGTAGGTGACCCAATAATTGATGAGGTTGGATAGGTTAAAGTTGAGGTTGGTTATGATAATTGTCAAGTTGGGTATGATGGTTAAGTGTTCATTGATGGTTGATGGTTATTTGTAGCTAAGATTTTATTGGTTGTAGGTGAGGGTTGATTGGTCATGGGTATTGGAAATAGATGACTCTACTTTGATTCTCTGGTTTATTAACATTGTAAATTGCTCATGTGGTAGTTGATAGTTTTCTAGCTAGTTGTCATTGAGGTTTGATAGGTGATAGGTAGGGCTTGACTAAGTTTGGGTGAGGTTGGTTGTAGTTAAGGTTAGGAGCACAAATAGCTCATGATGCAAGCTATCACTCTAAGTCAAGATGGTTTTTCTCTAATATCTTATCAAAGTTAGGATCTTTAGGAGAGAATATAGGCTAGTTCCATATTGGACAAAGCAATGGAGGCAAGATGGTGTAAGGTTGATTTATATCAACTCAAATAAATAGAAGACAAGGAAAAAATTCAATAAGGCAAAACACACACTAAAGTAAGTTAAATACTAAGGTTATTTTTAGTTTCTCTTTTGGCTTATGCCTTAAGTTAGAAAGAAAGTTGGAAGACTTGGCTTGTAGAATGAGGACTAGAAAAAAAAGTCTATTGTTTATTTTAGGCTAGTTTAGGCTCTCAAAATCTATATTGAAAGTCATTACCTGGCATGGTATTGGGGCCTACCCCCTCACTTCACACACCCATCAATAAGGGTGTGAAGAATTTAACTAGTATATACTAATTTTTAGGTTTAAAATCAACCAGAGAACTAAGTTTTTATTTCTATTCTTGTTAGTGAAGTCCAGGTAAGATAGCAAAGAGGGAAATGTTTACCAGTAGGTGATGAAATTCTAGTCAGGCCTTATGCCAGGTGTTAATATGTTTTATTGATATAAGTGGTTTGGTATGTGTGTGATAAAGAGGTAAAAATATAATTGATTACTCTATTTTTAATAAAAATAAATTAGCTAAACATGCAAGTAATCAATGTATGTAGTTAATTTTATACCCAAAATAAATTTTCAATTTCATTGTATGAGCATATAATAAAGAATAAAATGAGACTAGATGTAACTATGTCCTACCGAGTGTGCCAAAATGTTTTACTTGAATTTTGATTTTTCTCTATTATAAAATAAAGGTAAAACTAAAAGAGAGGTATAGGTTGGTATAACCTAGATGGGTATACACACTGTGATCCAGATAGTTTTAGATACACTTCTTTGGCTTGGAAAGATGACTAATAATAAGAGAGAACTAGAAAAGGGTTGGTTAGTTAGGTAGATGGGTGGATTACCTATCAAGCTAGATCCAAGAAGTGTGAGCTATCTAGTAGGATTTTTCAATCCACCTTTTGATACAAGTTAATGTTGAAAAGAAAAGGTTGCATAGCATAAAAGTAATAGATCTAAAGAAATAAATAATTTATAAATAAATGCTAGTGTTATAAAAAAATAACATTAAGGTAAATGTTAAAATTTTAAAATTTAGGTTCAAGTTAAGGTTAGGTTACTACTTTTGGTTTATGAGGTGACAAGGGCCAAGAAAATAGGGTTTTAGTTGAGGTTTGGGGTCGATTAATGCTTGCTAGTTCGGTTCACATAGTGACCATTGGTGATCAGGGTGACCATCAATGGTTAGAGTAACCATTGATGGTTGGGTGATTGTTAGTAGTTTGATAGATGACTTTTAATAGTCAAGGTGACTCTCGATAGTTTGAAAGTTGACCATCGACAATAAAGATGACTATTAATAATTACTATTTCTAGGTCTGGTTAAGGTAAAAGGTTGGATCTATAGGTTTAAAGGTCAAAGGGAAAAAGGAAGATAGGTATGATAGGTTGTTGAAATAAGAGAAAGGTAAATTAATACATGAAAATAAATACTTAGCTCATGATAAAAGGTTGTTTGACTTATTGAAGAGTTTGGAGCAATTTTAGTAGAGTGACAGTTAGGTGATGTTGGTGAAGTTTAGAATGGTTTAGGTATAGTAATAGTAATTATATTAAATAATAACTTTGGTAGAGGTTCAGGTCCCTATTGTAGCTTCTAAAAGAATTAAAACTTGTTTGTTTGTGGATCTTCTTTCATTCCTTTTTCCCTCCTGCTTTCCTCATTTTATATGCAAATAGAGATGGAAGTACAAGGTTCATTAGGAGGTTTGGTTGATGATTTAAAGGCTTATTATGTGTTATAAAATAGATAAGGTGGATATCTAGATAATATTTTGACATGCTAGCTTACACACAAATCAAGTTGGTAAATTCAGGTACTAACCATCAATGGTAAGAGTGTTGACTGTTGGCAGTCAGAGTGCTAACTTTTAGAGGTTAGAGTGTTGACTATCAGTGGTTAGAGTGACCATCAGTGGTTGAGGGTCAAAGGATGAATGGTTGAAGGTCAAAGGGTTAAGTTTGGTCAAGGAAGGTTAGAAGGTGAGTTGGTCAAAGAGTGTTTTGAATCGAGTTTGTGATCAAAAGGGTAAAAATGATAGGTTGGGAATCTAGGGGTATTTTGACATCTATAACCATTATGTATGGTTTTGTAGTGTCTACAAATATCCTAAAATAAAAAAATGTTAAAACATAATAAAAATATTTCACTATCAATTTTGTATATATACCTATTTTCTAGCCCTTTGGACATTAATGACTATAGAGGGACACTACCACTGATGGTAGTGTTCAAATCCTTATCTAGTGTATTACTTTTAAAATACATCCAAATTGTAAATGTTTTGAAACCTATGGGTTGAACTATTTGTCTTATTAAACCCTATTGTGAGATGTTTTCAAAGTGTGTGATATTAATACAAGTCTAAGCCTTCTAACTCCTCATCTATAAAATATTAAACAAACACCTACTAAATATAACTCAATCAACTATAAAACCAATATATTATATCCTATTCATCTCTATTTTTGTATCAAATATAAGAGCAATAATATTATAGGTATGAGGCATTCAAAGATTACACCATGAGAGATATTTGTCAAGTTACGCATTATATAACTACATGCATCATCGTATAGTACATTTCACCATTGTGTACACACTTTCCCACATATATGGGAGAAGTACACAAGTTTGAGGCCTTCTTTGGAGTATTAGCTATGTAGTCAATTCCCATTGATAAAGGGGTATTTGGAATTACCATGACACCATGAGCTCACTAATAATTTTTAGCCAACTTGTTCTTAGGGTGAAGAGCTAGGGTTTGATCAATTGGTAAAGAGAAACAACCTATATCCTATATCTGAATACATTAGCTAAAAACTGAAAGAAAACCCATAACAATGAAGTTAGTCACATTGAGATCTAATGATTATTTCATACTAGGCACCTATGTCATAGTTAGACACTAGCATTAATGATAGTGTCTAGATTTAATGGTAGTGTCTAAGGCTACGAAAGTATAATTTATAGAATATGAAGACCAATCTTGAATATTGATCTTTCATAGTTTTCATTTATATCTAGTATAGATCTACTTGAACATAGTAAACCCAATTAATTATCAATTTCCTTTTGGCATTGTAATCAATTACACTATAATCACCTAAAATTGGAAGTTAGATACTAATAGTGTCACTTGAGTTACTCTATTCCTAGCTTAGTATTAAACCCATTCTAGAGACTTAGACTCATTTTTACAGTCATTGAGTAGACCAAATTCACCTTCATCTAGTTAAACCATAGTCCCAAAACTATAATCTTAGATCCTAATACAACTTGCTCAATATTATATGAATTGGACATTAATGACTCATTTGGGATACTACAACCACATGCTGCTAGTGTCCCTAATTGGGTGCTAGTGTCCTTTACACTAACTCTTCCCAATGGATATTTTCTCAAATATGAGCCCCTCCAAAGGTTGACCTAAGCACATTTTATTATCCATAAAAGTAATAAAAATATGTAAATACAATTCTAATTCACCTATATTGACTAGATGGAAAATAGATGAAAAACTATTCAAACCAAAGACAAAGTTTAGCAAAATCAAGGTATTTGATCCCTATTCTACCCTAATTCTATATACTACCATCTATAGTATCCCTTATCCAAATTTCCAAACATTTCAAATAGCATGAAAATTCTATTGAGCATTTTCTAGTCTTAGACATAGAAATGTGTTAGCCTAAAGTCTTAGAATCCTAGTCCACCACTAATTTTCATGGTTGTCATACATCCTTATGAAATAGGGTTGTTAAAAAATGTTCACTATCTTGATGATGTTATAAGATACTTGGTGATTCCCATCACCTAAAGTTTCAATTTTTATTAGGTGTTTTTATAATGTCTAAACATTTATGAAGGTCCTTGGTTAGTTTTGATGAGGCCTCATCATTCAAAGGTGCCATGGTGAAGGTGAGTCAATAAGGCAGCTAGTGAGGAATCTTGATCATCTATGGTCTGCTCATCATATAAGGTATGGTTCCTTTTAAAGATCTTGAGAAGATTATTATAGTTTATTAGGGCCTAATTGAAGTCCTTAGTAAATTTTAAAGGTATCCTCATATGTGTTGGCATTATATCCATTTGTTATATCTCTTTAAGGTCATGTATGTGTTCTAAAATTGATAATTTTGACCATTTTTAGATTCCATTTAACCTTGATGGGCCAATAAACCACCATACATGCATTCAAGAGATTTCATGGACTCCATTAGGCCATAACTAGGGAATTTCATACATTATTGAGCCTCATTCCCATAAAAGTTCAATGCTTAATTACCACTAATAAGCCCCACACATGCCAAACCTTTTCAGATTCTCCAATTCATACCTAGGACTTTAATACATCACCTAACCCATATTTTCCCTCCATATTACCCATTAATCATGGATTTTGGTCTGAAAAATGAGAAAATGTAGAGAAGTTATAGGTTTTAAAAGTTTTCTAAGGGTACAAATCCATACAGTATGGAATGACTTAGGTGGGATCAGGGATCTATAGGCAGAAGCTAATAATGGAATCTGTGGACAAAATAAGGGTGTTTTAGTCCTTGAGGAGCTCAAAACTGATCCACCATCCCATCAAGCTCATTGATAGGCTTAGAGAGCACTTCAAGTTTATTCTCAAACTATATAAAGGAGAGAGAAAGAAGACCCAATATCTTGGTTAGAAAAAGTAGACTTGGTCACCTTTCATCTATGGGCATTGGTTTTAGAATTAGTTCCCTAAGCTATATGAACATTCATTAAGAACTTAAGTGGTATGGGCATCATTCACATTTACACAAGGTAAAAAGAGTAGAATGGTTTTATTGAGTTCCTAGTCTATTTGACTAAACTGATGGGCATTCATGAATTTTCATGTATTGAAGGGAATTTCCATGACTTATTCAATATTTGGACCACATGTGTGAGATTATATAATTGATAATCATCTAAATTTAAAAATTTTTTAGTCTCAAGGTAGAGTTCAATGGTAAAATAGAGTGTTGAGTACTTTCACCTGAAGGTTGACAACATTGAAGGATCAATAGGGTGTTCTAAACTTACATATTTCTCTTTGATCCAAGTTGATGTTCACATAAATCTCTTATCCTCCTAGGGTGTCTTCAAATTAGGTGATACATATATATTTGGGGTTTACTATGTAAAATGAGTAATGTATTGTTCAGTGGTGGCCTCAAGGCTCTCAAACATAAGATGAGCATGAAGTGGAGTGTTAAAATAATGATAAGTCACCCTTATATCCTTATCTATAGGTTATTAACCTCCATGATATCTCCATAGGCCTTGAAACCACATTCTTACCTCCAAATCTTTCCATAGTCACTTTAGCATAAGTTAAGGTTTCTTAGCTGATGTTAAGGTTCTTCAAAGAATCTTAGATTTCATATTATGAATGTATATAAATTTTCATAGCATATAAAGTGTTATATATTAATGGGTATGAATATTAGGGTCTCAAATTTTCCTTTGATTTATCTTAGGTATTCACCCATACTTCATTTCAAGTCATGGATATACCCTACCATTTCATGATTCTTTCTCTACCGTTTGTCTATGGTTTAACCCCTTGACTCCATGTTCAAATCTCATAATACTCTATTATCATCCCCACTAAAATTATAAACCATGATCAATAGGCCTAAATACCCATTTTGACTCTCAAGAACCATAGTGTCATAAAAGGATAGACCTATATGGCTATATACCATGATGAGGAAATAAATAGTTGCCTATAGGAAACCATTTGGGCCTAATGTGCAAAATCATTCAAGATCACTTTATATAGACCACCCTGGGAATATAAAGTGGATATATAAAATAAGTGTATGATAATTTTATAGAGATTCATAATGTATTTAAAATGGTTAAAAACACCCTCTTCCCTTAGAATCTTATTTTACGGACCCCTATAGATAGTCAACATGTACAAGTGAGTGCCTACAACATTGTTGGTGTGTATTGAGATTCACATCTTGCCTAGAGCAAGATATATAATCTATGAATAATAATATGAGATTAAAAATAAGGAAAGGGGAAAAATCTTGGTGACCACCCCATCTAAAATCAAAAAGACACTGAACATAAACCTAAGGGTTGCATAGGCCTAGTTGGGCATAAAACCTAGTCTAAGGAGGAGAAGGTATACAAAGGAAAATGATGTTGATCGAATGATATATAAGGGTATAAATAATATTTAAATAACATGATAAACATCCTAATACCATAATAATTTTGACATAAAGGGAGAAATTCCTACTCATAACCCCTAATACTACCAAACACCTAGACTTATAGGTAGGCCTATGCCAGCCATGAGAAAGTTGTTTGAGGCTTCTATAGTTGTGAAAAAAACCTATTTTTTTTACAAATGGTCACTATGAGTGGATAAATGTGTATACACTCCCATTTTATTAAATTAATTAGTGGTTATACCCACTATTTTGTCTTAGACCTAGTCTAGTTTGTGGATAGCCAATTCTAAGGTTAGGTGAGTGATTTGATGTTTTGAAGAAATCACAGATAGGCTAGACCTCATACGGGGTTTCCAAGGAAATATTAGATGGTAGTAGATGAATTTATACATCCTATAGAGTAAAAAACATTCATGGTTTTATTCATATATCCTTGAGGGTAAGCCAAAGGAGATAAACCTCAAGCCTAGCCTTAAGCCTACCATTCTGAAACATCTCCAAGCTTTCATAGAAAATTGATAATCATGAAAGGTGTGTGAGGATGTTTTAGGCCCTGACATAGTAGTTTCAAGTGAAGGTAAATAGGAAAAGGGTAAAATTGGTCTTAATACCCTACTTGAGTCGTAAAGATCTAAATAATGAACTCAAGGTTCACTTTCAAATGTTCATGTCCTTCATCACAAAGAGGCCCAAGCTCAAGGATCATAGGGAAATTTAAGTACCCATATGGACTAAAATTACATGAAATAATGAAAGCTAGTAAGGGATTCAATTTTATGAAGAATCCCTAAGAAGTTAACCTATTAGAATTGGTTGATAAAAATCTTGAGTGTCATGTTTCAACACTCCTATCTTCATACACCTTCTACATGGGATACAAAGATATTAAAGGTATATGGAGGGTTAATATAATAAAAAATAATGGAAATTAGTTTTGGTTTGCATGGCCGTACTCTATGGACCATCATTAAGATGATGAACATCCTAAAACCTTCCTAAACCCTAGATAATACCCAATAATGGATTTTAACCTAAATAAATACAAATGGAGTTGTTTAATTTTGAAATGGTATTTAAGGTCACCTCAGGTCTTTTGAGCATCATGATAATCCATTGGTTAGCATACAAAGGGACTGAGTTATATAAATCAAGGCTAAAAAGGTTAATTTAGGCTTAAATGCAAAGAAATGGAAAGTATTTATATGTATCCTAAGGCTAAGGAGAGAAAATGGGTCATAAATCTTCCAAATAGTCCTTTAATAGTCATCTATAAGAACCTCCATGACTAGTTTTACAGGTAGATAGACCTAGGTGTTGGGATGAAGGGATGCATGCATTCAAAAGAGGAAGAATGGCTTAATAAAGCTAAAATTGCTATCCCAAAGAACTTTAGAGATGATATTCAAGTTGAAAATAGTGTAAAGGTAAATCACCACCCTATGGTTATGGCCAAGACTTAAGAACCATGTGTTTAGAAATAATGGTCTAACACCTCTATTGGGGCAATGCTACTTGGATATGGAGTAGAGAGAAAAACAAGGTTGAAGGAGAAATTAAATGCTTGATAAAGGAGTTTATCATGTTGTATAAGATATATTTGATCACTTTAGATTATAGTGAGCTAGTAAAATTATCCATTTTTGGCCTAAAGATACTCAAAAGTTATCTAAGAAACCTGATTCTCACTTGAGGAGCATTTTCACATGCCCATAATTGTATGTAACCTCTATATGGGAGGATGAAAACTTTAGGAGAGGTAAAGGGTTTTGTCAATATGTATTTAGTGAAATTATTTTAGAGGTTTAAGACCTAACCTATAAAAACCATTGTTAAGAGTCCTAGACACTCTTAAACACCCCTAAAATCCTAATAAGGACATGACTAGAGAGATTTGATTAAAAGTGAATTTAAATAGTAAATAACCACTTGAAAAACACCTGGAACATGTTTTCCACTCAGATGAGGTCATGTCGATGGTACTTAGTTGTATGGATGCTATATGGGCACCTCCAAAAACTATAAGTTTTCAAGGGTTTAAGTAGAAAATGGGGTATAGGACCTAGTCATAAGCTCTAAGTCATGGTAAGTGTTATCTTGAGACTTATTTCACCCCTCTAAATTTTGAAATGTTCACTTACTAGACTTTAAGTACCTCTTCTAACCTCTTTTAATTAGCTAGTTTATGAGGTTAGTCTAAATGGCCTAGTCATACAAGGAGGATTAATTTATAGTTGAAGGATGTTTGAAGGGTCTATGTACTAGTTCATAAGGTTAATTCAAGAGTGATTCAAGCCTTCTTATATGGCTTAAAGGTTTGGTTTAGTTATCTTAATCATCCAAAGAATGGATGAGTAGAAGAATGGAGGACTAGCAAGGGAGGCTTACTTAATAAACATAAAGAAAGTTCTAGTGGATGTAGGAAGGTATTATGGGATTAATGAACCACCCTTAGACATATTTAACTCTCCATTGAGGTGAGAAGACCCTATTTTTAAGAGCATAATGGAGGTTTTGGGCGGTTTTCTCATCAAGGTCAACCTACAAGTATGGGTGGCCACTTAATGCTCATGGAAAAGGAATCTATTAAGCCACTTTTAATGTTTGTAACTGATGGATAGAAGGTGAGTTGACTGAAGGTGGTGTACATGTTCTCTTCATAGGTCAAACATTACTAAAATTTGGTATCAATGCCTCAAATTACCCATTCAAGACACCTATCCACTCAAGAAATGTATGGGGAGAGTAATGGAGACTATTGTAACTAATTTAGGCCCACCTTGGTCTCTTCATAGCCTTTATTATGACTATATTCTTATCTCTCTCTCTCATGAAAAATTATATATATTAAGGCATTATGCTCTTGTTCTCATTAGTTGACTGAGTGTAACAAAGTTATACCAAAATTATACCTTGTGCCTTGAATCAATAGAGAAGAATAGTTGTAGACCTTAATATGAGGGTTAGTGTGTATTATAATGGTTAATTTGTATAAGGTATGAGATTAAACTTATTTTTTATGTCCTCTGTTGCACCTAATGTCATAATATCAGTCTATGCAAGTTGTATGAAGTGTTGATAGGTAATAGTGGAATCTAAGTGTTGATGGGATAGTAGTGTCTTATAAAGAGCTATATCCTTAACCTTAAAGTTGTAAACTTTCCATTTGACCTTAATAGGAAATATTCATGCCCAAGATTGTGTTAATAGGTCTAATTAGTTGTTTTATTTCATTGGATTCATAAGTATGTTTAGGGAACATTAAAGAGAGGATAATCAAGTAATAGTGTATCACCACTCTTAGTATAGGTTTTCTTTCTAAGTCTTCATCTTAACCCTTTTAATCCCAATAGAAATAGGTCTTAAAATAAGAATTTAAGTTGATAAATCATGGGAGCTAGTCCCATAAACTAGACATTTGTCCTAGATTATAGGTATCCCATAACCTTTATGTCAATCCAATGTTAGTCCAAGTTTGAGGTGGATTTGAATAGTCTTATTCAAGAGGGTACAACTTGGGTTGCTAGTAGTTCTGGCATGCCTAGTGGGACCAAATTTTAAGTGCCTTGAAACATGTTTTGGCATCTTTGGAGGACATATGAAAACTAAGGACATTTAGTGGCACATCTGTAGATAGTTACATGCAAAAGGTGTCCAATATATCTTCTTCAAAAGGTAAGATTTGAGTTTTCTAAATTACCATCAGATATTGCTATAAGGAAGAGGTTTCCTAGATTTAATCCTAATCCTACACCTCTAAATTCTCCTAATTATAACCAAACAAATATTGTTTCAATTCCTCTAACCCTAATGGCTAGGCCTAGGATGCAAGCTTTTGTGCCTTTTAATGGTGGCAATCCCTTGAACCTTAACTAGTTTGATGACATACCAGTTATTTCCCTTAAATGTCTTCCCTAATTCATAGTAGAAAACTCAAATATCCATATAGATCATATAATAGACATATTCAATCTATGATCAATTGATAACATAACCTAAGAGAATGTGTTTATGAGACATTTAGAAATCTCCTTGATGGGTAAGGCACTCTAGTGGTATAAGAGTCTCACACCTAAATCTATAAACACATGAGATGAGTTTAGAGAACTTATGTAAGCACTTTGAGGATAGGAGTGACCATGTCTCCTTAGTAGAATAAATAACTATATTGAAAAGATCCCCCCAAGAATTCATGGTAGATTTGAATTATAGGTCCCCAAATGTTAGGTTGTGGAGCTAAAAGCTTCACTGATGCAAACAGGGAAGGAGGGTGCTAAGTGTCATAGTCACCAGCATTGGTCAGGGGTAGACAAGAAGGCAACCAAAATTGGTAGTATTTGGCCAACATCGATCATCTCCAGGTAGACAGGGACTGACGTCAGTTGCCTATGTAGTTTAAAACTACGAGTGTTACGGATAGTTTGTTAACGAACTGAGTGTTTTCATGTGAAGAGCCAATTTTAGACTAGAAGCTACAGATCTAATTATTGTAATTAGGTGTCTAATTATTCTTTTCATGAGATCTATATAATAGACTCATGGGCTATATTGTAAAGTGTGCTAGTTGAGTTAAGCAAGGTTAGCTTCTTCTATGTGTGAAGTGAGCAAGGGTGTTCCTCCTAGTTCCATAGGGGTGCCGAGTATGATCAGGTTGGTCTACAGGTGTGCTAGATCAGGGAGAAGATCCATCAGGGTACTGGTTTGGAGAATTTATAAGGACTTGGTGAGGCAAGGACAAGGGTTCTTTAGGGTTTAGAGAGATCTACATGGTGTGTGTGTGTGTGTGTGTGTAAGGTCAAAGGAGATCTGTAGGTGACAGCGGGATCAAAGGTGACAGCAACACATCAGAGAGCAAGAGAGGAAGGCAAAGTAGTTCCTTCCATAAGTAATATCATTTGAGTTGCAGGTTGTTGCAAGTTCATGGGAGATCTACTTCAAGTACATTGAGTACTTGGAGTGCGTGGAGCACTTATGGAGTGCATGGAGCACTAGTGTACTGGCAGTAATGGATACTGACTGGTTGGAGGTGAACACGAACTCTGTGTTTGAGTTGTGTCTTGGGACCATAAGAGAGAGAGCTTTGAGGAAAGAATTACTATACACTTGAGGTGTGGGAAGCCTCTGAGAGGTGTGAATAAGAAGTGGCATCTTCTTTATTGAATTCTTTTCTGGATGAGTATTAATACAAGTTGTGTATTGTCTCTCATATTTTGTGTTGTTTCTAGTTTCTAGTTACTTGTTACTTCTAGTTAATTCTGCATCTTAATTTTCTTGTATATGGTAATCAATTATGCTTCCGTATTTCCTAACAAAGTGGTATCAGAGCTAAGGTTGTAGGGAGCAGGTTTCTATTTGATTACAGGTCACTCTTAGGGGTTTCTGATTGAGTGGGAGTATAGCAATGGTAGAAGAAAGTAAGCTAAGAATGGAGGAATTGATAAGCACAAATGGTCAATTACGGTCCTATAGAAAGAAAGAGCAGGGAAAAGAATATTGTTGGTTGGTAGAAGATCAGCATGAAGGAACTAAAGAAGTAGACATTGTAGGTGTTGTTGTATAGGATGCTCTGGTATGTTTCTTAGATAAAGTAAAATCTTGGTTTATAGATTCTGTTGCCTCTTTCCATGCAGCCCTAAAGAGAGGTGCTGGTGAGCCTTGACAAAGAATTGGCAAAGGTGAAGTGAAGCTAAAATTTTAGGCAGCCAACACATGGGTGTTGAAGGAGTTCATGTAGGTCCCAGTGTTGAAGATGTGGCTAATTTCTTTAGGAAAGTTGGGTGATGAGAGATGCACAAGAACTCTCACAGCGGATGCACTTGAATTAGCTGGTGGTAAGAAAGTAGGTACTCTTTATCTACTTGCTTATATTACTGATTCTTCTTCTATTATAGAGACGTGGCTTTGTAGGCTTGGTCACATAAGCAAGAAGGAGATGCATGTTCTTAATAGGAAGTTAGATGTATTTGATAGACTTAAGAACTGGAAAGCCTTGGTGTTTATAGAGGAGATAACAGACAAAGATCAGTGGAAAAGGTTGAGTAACTCTAAGTAGATCAGTTTGGATAGGGATTTGATTCAAAGAAAGATCACGGGTAAAAAGTCATCACTCACAGGCAAACACAAGTACCAGTGTCAGTCAAGGGGAACCAACATCGAATAAACAGACACCAATGCCAGTCATGTGCAGACCAAAGCTAGTGGTGTCAGGTAGGGTAAGACCGATGTCAGTCAGGAGGACTAACATCGGTGATAGTAAGACTGACATCAGTCAGAAGGACCAAGATCAACAATAGGTAGACACTGACGTCGATGGGGTTGATAGTTAGGATAGGTGCATGGAATCGACATTGATTAGATGCAGACTGTGTGGTGACTAAGGTCGGTCACTGTAACATATTTTGGGTAGACATCAAGCTGTCAAGGAGTCTCAGACACCCATATGGAGGACTAAAGGGGTAAGTAAGCCTCAAATTCATTGTTCCTCTGCTTTATACTCATTGCTCACTGCAGAGCAGGTAGGATCTAGGAAATAGTGGGAGCATGGTAGGAATATGATGCAGAACCAAATGGGAGATTTGATAGGGTTTCCAGCTGAAAGAAAGCACTGAGAGATGAATGGATTCCTTAGTTGAAGAATAGAGTGAATGGACACATGAGACGGAAGGCCAGGTCATATGGTCTTGAGGAAGCTGCAGGACAGTGGTACAGGGCTGATAGGTGGTACCAAGTGGATGACAAAGTAGGGCTTTAGTCAATGTCAGTATAGCCATTGTGTTTGTCTTACCAGGTGGATGATGGTTGCAACATTATCCTATTACTGTATGTGGAGGATGAGCTTGGTACAAGTTCAGACATATAGGGTTTTGCTGAGCTAAGGGTAAGGTTAGTTTAGTGGCATGTCATGAGGAATTTGGAGCAGCAAAATTCTTTGGCATGAGAGACATGGAAGATCACAGAGTGATTTTGTCTCCAGTGGGCGCTGATGTGAATCAGGTGTTAGCGAGGTTCAATATGCAAGATGTAAAACTAGATCATACCAAGGGTTGGATAGTTTAGTGTCCAAAATCACATGAGGTCTAGTATAGAGCTGAGTTTTCCTAAGGAGTGGGAGCTATCAGAGAGTTAGGAGCCAATTCAGGGAAGTGGGTTCTTAGGGATCTGAGAGGGACCAACAGTAGGGATTCATGCTATGCAGAGTTAGGAATTCACTACATGGGTTTGTAGGTTTGGATGTGGTAGGTTACTTGGATGACAGGAGGTGCACCATAGGTTGTGTGGTGGTTGGTCTTCAGGGCTGAGCTTGAAGAGGGATACAAACTAGGAAGTAGATTAGATGGGGTACATGTATAGGTATAGTGTAGCTGTTTATCTCCAAGTGGGAGATTGTTAGGTTGTGGAGCTAAAAGCTTCACTAATGCAAATAGGGAAGGAGGGTGCTAAGTGTCACAGTCACTAGCATCGGTCAGGCCAATCGATATCAGTCAAGGGTAGACAGGAAGGCAACTGACATTGGTAGTATTTGGTCGACATCGGTCATCTCCAGGTAGATAGGGACTAATGTTGGTTGCTTGTGCGGTTTATAATTGCGAGTGTTATAGATAGTTTGTTAACGAATTGAGTGTTTACATGTTAAGAGCCAATTTTAGACTAGAAGTTGTGGATCTAATTATTGTAATTAGGTGTCTAATTATTTTTTGCATGAGATCTATATAATAGACTCATGGGATGTATTATAAAGTGTGCTAGTTGAGTTGAGCAAGTTTATCTTCTTTTGTGTGTGAAGTGAGCAAGAGTGTTCCTCCTAGTTCCATAGGGGTGCCGAGTGTGTATGATCAGGTTGGTCTATAGGTGTGCTAGATCAGGGAGAAGATCCACCAGGGTACTAGTTTGGAGAATCATAAGGACTTGGTGAGGCAAAGACAAGGGTTCTTCAGGGTGTAGAGAGATCTACATGGTGTGTGTGTGTGCGAGGTCAAAGGAGATCTGCAGGTGACAGCGGGATCAAAGGTGACAACAACACATCAGAGAGAAAGAGAGGAAGGCAAGGTAGTTCCTTCCATAAGTAAGATCATTTGAGTTTCAAGTTGTTTCAGGTTCATGGGAGATCTACTTAGAGTACATTGAGTACTTGGAGTGTGTGGAGCACTTGTGGAGTGCGTGGAGCATTGGTGTACTGGCAGTAGTGGATACTGATTGGTTGGAGGTGAACACCAACTTTGTGTTTGAGTTGTGTGTTGGGACCGTAAGAGAGAGAGCTTTGAGGAAAGAATTACTGTACACTTGAGGTGTGGGAAGCCTCTTAGAGGTGTGAAGAAGAAGTGGCATCTTCTTTATTGTACTCTTTTCTGGATGAGTATTAATACAAGTTGTGTATTGTCTCTCATATTCTGTGTTGTTTTTGGTTTCTAGTTACTTGTTACTTCTGGTTAGTTCTGCATCTTAAGTTGCTTGTATATGGGAATCAATTTTGCTTCCATATTTCCCAACACCAAAAAGCTAAGATAGGATTCCTACCATCATCATTCTCACCCCTAACTTTTCCTTCTTGTACTACCTAAGGGCCTTACACTCTAATGTAGTTATTATAATATAGTCAATGGGAGGAACTACCTTACCAAAAGACTATGAGATAGCTATAAGTGTAGAAAATTGCCTAATCTAAGTAGGTAAACTCATTCTTAGGCCTCTTATGCCTTTGTTCCTAGAGATTCAACCCCTTGTACCTACCATTGCTCCATTACCAACCATAACTAATCAAAACCAAGTAGATGGTATTCAGGTAGATAGGTTGGGTAAAATAAAGGGATTGCTCAAAGCTCAAAATAATAATCTAGTAAACATGGAGAGGCAAAAAAATATACCCTATAGGCCTTATCAAGCTCCCTACCAAGATCCTTATCAACCCTACCAATACAACAAGCCTCCTTATTAGCCTAACCAACAAGGCCAAGGGAAAATTGCATAGGTAAGACCATATAATAGTTTAAATCATAATCCTACCAATAGTTTCAGGGACTTCATGCCAACTTAAAATAATTATGCATAAGAAATCCAGTGGTCTAATCAAAGAGGAAAATCAATTGAGATGACAATGACTCCAAGTGTTGAAAGATGTCAGACATCCTATATGTAATAGGGTCCTCCATTTCAATCACATGACAATATGCCTCCTACATAATATAAATGACCCATTATGTCTCTTAAAGACATTACTTTCATGACCCCAACTAAGGTTCCAAGCTAATAAGGGGGAAGTGGAATCAAGACACCCTCTAATACTATTTTTTTCAATTTTCAAGAAAGTAAGAATTTATTTGAGCAAGTGGTAGTAAATTAGGGTCAGAATGTGGCCAAGGTAGACAACTCAATTATAACCCATACAAGATCTAAAATAAGGGTATTTGATGATAGTTTTGGGTAGTCTAAGGCAACTCCTACACCTTCCAAAACACGTCAAGGGGATTCTACTCAAGATTCAATTCAAAAGATGCTTCCAACTCAGTAAACTCCATAAGGACATAGGTAACACTAGAAAGGTCCTTTTATTCCCCAAGTTACACAAGTTATAAATGATGTTTATGATTATAAGTTGCATTCCAAGACAATCAAATCTCCTTTTAGCATTATGGACCACATGAAGAAGGCCCATTTTAGTATTCCTATGTGAGATGGTTTATTTATTCCATGGTAAAAAGACCTTCAACAAGAGCTCTTCAAGCTTCATGTTATAGATAAACAAGATGATAAGGTAAGTATAGTCTTTGATAATTATAGTCAAAATCATGAACCTCAAGAATCTAAGGTAGTCAAACCACCTCCATTCTACCTATTATTCATAATAGGAGACTCCCTTCTTCATAATTGCATGATAGATAATGGTGTCAATACTTCTATCATTTCTAAATCCATATTTGATAAGTTGTAACTTGAGTATGAACCTAAAAAAATGGGTTTTTATAATTTTATGGGTCTCCCACCAAGACTTTAGGTGTTTTAAAGGCCCTTAGTATTATATTGGTTTCCTATCCTAACTATACCATATCTCAAGATGTCATGGTAGACGACCTTCCTCCATACTTTTTCTTATATTTGTCTAGGGATTTCACTACTAAAATTCAAGGGGGGGGGGAATCTCTCTTCTAATTGGTCATATATGGTATTTAGGACTAGGTATCGTACAAGGGTTACCATAATGTTTGAACCTACTTATAGGTTCCACTTAGTACCCTACATACCCAGCCTATCTAATGTCAACTACTCTATCTTAGATGAGGATGAACATCTCAATGGTCAAGAGTCTAAGGAACCACTTGAATGAATCTTAGATATACTCTTTGATGAGTGGGAAATAGAAAATCATGGTTATTAACCTTACAATACCATCAAAGAGGAAGGCCTAGGTGTGTATTATATGCATGAAGAAGGAGCTATTATGCCTAGTCTCACTAGCCCAAGTCAAAAGCATCAAGGTATACATAATTTGTTCTTTGATGGATCAAAGTCAAAGAATGGGAGTGGGGAACATGTTATTATTGTCTCCCCTTCCAATAAAAGGTATTATTTTACCCTAAGGTTTCAATTTAGTTGCACTTATAATATTTTAGAATATGAATTCCTCATTCATGAGTTACAATGGGTAAGGAAAAGAGTCATTAAGCTATTGAAAGCTAAAGGAGATAGTGAACTAGTGGTAAAATAGGTAAGGGGTATAAGTTCAGTCAATAATCCACTTTTAAAAACCTACAAGCACCAAGTTTGTGACCTACTAGAGGACTTCCAAGCCTTTGACATTCATTATATACCTAGAGAATCCAACCAACATGAAGACCAATTAGCTACCATTAGTACATAATATGACATATTTGATGGAGTCAAATACACCAAAGGTTATTCACAAATTAAAGTGGTGTGTAGGAACTTAGTCCTTGATAATAAGGTAAGTTCATAGGTTTTTGAGAGTGATATTCATATTGCTTGCTTTCTCCAATATGAATCAAAATTATTCTCAAAGAACTAAAGTGGACTACAACATTACTTTGGAGATCATATTGTATAACTAATGACAAAATAAGTTTCCCAAGGGGTTGGTAACATTAGAGAGTATGTTAATTTAGGATGACCAGTTGAGGAAAGACAAGGTAAGTATCTCCACCAAAGAGGAATATTATGAGAAGGTTTCTATATTCAAGGACAAGTTGTTAAAGTTAGGGAAGGTAAATACTAAAGAAGAGAGATTTTACCTCATCAAATTATGTCAAGAGTTTGTAGATGTATTTGCATAATATTACCATGAATTGAATGTGTTTGACCCTAAGTTGGCCCAGCATACTATAGAGTTCGAGGAGAATGCAAAATTAGTGAGACCAAAATAAAGACTAGTCAACCCTAAAGTTGAGGTGCTCATGAGAAAGGAGTTGAAAAACCTCATTGAATCAAAGATCATCTTCCCTAATAAACATTCCTCATGGGTGTAAAATATTGTTCTTATAAGGAAGAAGAATGGGGAGATACATTTGTGTGTGGACTTCAGAGATCTCAGTAAGGTGTCTTTGAGATATCAATATCCCTTATCATCCATGGATCAGATTCTTGAAAAAGTTTTAGGTTCTCAAAAATTTTATTTACCTGATAGATACTTTGGGTATAATCAGATATTGGTGATGGAAGAGTATATACAAAAAACCACCTTCATAACCAAGTGTGGCACCTATGCATACATAAAGATGCCCTTTAGACTATCCAATATAGGGGAAACCTTCTAAAGTGTAGTGGATGTAGCCTTCCAAGGTCTCATCAATGAGATGGTACTCATCTACCTTTATGACATCAATGTATTCTCAAAGGAACTTAAATATAATATGACACACTTAATATTAGTGTTTGATAGATGCAGGTAGTTTGGGGTCTCCTTGAACCTAAATAATGCATATTTATAGTCTACAAAGGTAGACTTATAAGACATATTATCTAAAAGTATGGCCTATCAATTAAACCTAAAAGGATATAAGAAATCCTTGTCTTTCCCCTTACCAAAAAAATAAAGGATTACAAATATTCTTGGGCAAGATTTACTTTATTAGGAGATTCAATCCAAGATTTGTAGAATTGGTAAAACCAATCACTCATATGCTCAAGAAGCACAAGGAGTTATCATGGAGTAAAGAAGGCAGAAAAAGTTTTGAGACCATAAAGAATTCCATCTCCCAAGATCCCACCCTACTCAAACCTAATTTTAACAAGGACTTTTTCATGTATGCCTTCCCCATAGCTAATACCATTTTTGCTATGCTCATGAAACAAAATCATGAAGGACTAAAACAACCTATTACTTTCTTTAGTCAATCATTAGAAGGGTATGAAGAAATATACACCTTTGTTTAAAAACATGTACTTGATTTCATGAGAGGGATAAAAAAATTTAGACACATGGTGTCTAACAATAAAGTCTTTGTGATGGTAGTTCACCCTAGTATAAAAGATTTCATAGTTAATAAGTAATTAAGTGAGAAGATGGATGGTTGGGTAACTAAGTGTATGGAATATGATATTGAAGTGAAGGTGAATAAACTATTTAGAGGTAGGGGACTCTGTAAACATCTTTTATTATAGGCTAAATAAGATAAGGAGATGTTATTGGCAATCTATGATAGTCAACAAGCACCTGCAAGCATGACTCATTCCATCTAGACCCAAGATGTGGTGACGTTTATTCAAATGGGATAATTACCTATGGGATTAGATTAAAAAAAATGATGAAATTAAAGATTAATTCCATCCCTTACATATTTGTAGATGGATTAGTCTTCATGAAAGACACAGGTGGTATGCTCTTAAGGTGTGTTGAGACTAGTCATGTTGATAAATTATTAGAGAAATTTCAAGATGGGCCTAAAGGTGGACACTTTATAGCCAAGACCACAACTTATAATATCATTAGAGTAGAATAATTTTATCCCACCTTATTTAGGTAATCACATTCTTGGGTTAGGAGATGTTCTAAGTGTGCTATTTTCACCAAAACATAGAGATTAGTTGCCTTACTCCTAAGGTCCATCCAAGTTGAGCAGCCCTTTATATAATGGGGCTTAGATTTAAATGGAATAATCCATATTTCCTATAGTTATAGGCATAATGGGTTTTGATAGACAATGATTACTTTACTAGGTGGGTGGAGGTAGTTGCACTCAAAGAAGTAAATGAGAACTCACTTTTGGAGTTTTATGATGGAATTGTCCCTAGGTTTGGGGTCCCCTCTACCATTATATTAGATAATGTATTGGCATTTAGTAGTGAAAAAATATGTGATTGGGACATTATTCATGGAATTTATCTCAAGTGTTCATTTAATTATTACCCCTAGATTAATGAGTTAGTAGAGTTTATACCAATTAAAACTTGATTAGGATCATTAAAAGGACAATGGTTGATAGTCAAATAGGATGACATAGAAAGTTAAAGACTATCATATGGGTAGATATAATTACTCCTAAGATGTATACTAGTAAATATCATTATCTCCTTGTTTATGGTAAAGAATCAAAACTTCCCATCTCAATTGATCTGCTAGCCTTAGACCTTGCACACCAACTTGAGCTCATGGAGGATGATGCAATGGAAGTAAGAACGAACGAGTTGAGAAAGTTGAAAGAAATAAGGGAAAGTGTTATGCATGATATGTGGTCTATCCTACACCAATTAAAAATATAATTTGACAAGAGAGGTTCATCTAAGGACTTTTAATAAGGAGACATAGTACTTAAATGGGATGAAGACCGTGCAAAGCTAGGTAAACACTCAAAGTTTGATTGTCTTTGAAATGGACCATATGTCATTACTAGTTACAAGGAGAGTAATGTTTTCCAACTATCAAGGTTAAATTTTGAGTAACTCCCCATACCTATCAACATGATATTCCTTAAGTACTATTATTAGCCAACATCAAGTCCTTTTGTACATAGTAATTAGTATGTCTCTTTCTTCTAAGTGCTTTTGCACATGCTTGGTAGCTATTGTTTTGTCTTAGTTATTTTTTGTTGTGTGTGTTTTTATTTTATTTTCTCTTATTTGATTTCTTGTTGTGTCTCATTGACTCTTAAGGACTACAAGGTATTAGGAAGAGTCTATGTGTAGTCAAACATTCACTTATTAGTCATGAAGAGAAAATTAAGAGGCTCTAAGTTACCTTAACTAGTAGGTTGGTCAATCTAGCCAAGTAAACATAAATGTTTATCAATTTATGTCTCAAACCCATAAAGGGGTCAAACTAAAGTCTTAGAACCCTAATCCACCACTAGTTCTCATGGTTGTCATACATCCTTGTGAAATAGGGTTGTTTAAACAAGTTTACTATCTTGATGATGTTATAAGATACCTGATGGTTACCCTCACCTCATGTTTCAAATTGTATTAGGTATTTTTAAAATGTTTTAACATGTATTAAGGTCCTTTTTTAGTTTGATGAGGCCTCAACATTCAAAGGTGCTATGGTGGAGGTGAGTTGATAAGGTCACTAGTGAGGAATAATGAACATCTCTGGTCTGCTCATCATGTAAGGTATAGTTCATTTTAAAGATTTTGAGAACATTATTAAAATTTATTGGGAACCAATTTAATTCAGGAATAGATTCTAAAGGTCTCCTCATATGTGTTGGCATGATATCCATTTTTATGTCTCCTTAAGGTCATGTATGTGTTTTAAAAGTGAGAATTTTAACCATTATGAGACTCCTTTTGACCTTGATAGGAAACTAAATCACCATTAAATACTTCAAGAGCTTTCATGGAAACCATTAGGACATAACTAAGGCATTTAATGCACTATTTATCCCCATTCCCACAAAGGTCAATGCTTAATTTCCATGAATGGGCCCCACATGTGCTAAATTATGCCTTTGTAGCTTCTCAAATTCATACCTTGGACTTAAATTCATCACATAAATATTATTTTACTTCCATAATACCTATTTGCTATTTTATATGATTCCTAGATATTTTATATTATTTTATGGTAGTGATATATCTCCACCTGAAGGTAAAATGAAGTGTTGAGTACTTCCACCTAAAGGTTGATAGCATTCAAGGATAAATAGGGTGTTCCAAACTTCCCTGTATCTATTTTATCTAAGTTGATGTTCATATAAATATATTATCCTCTTAGGGTGTATTCAAAGAATGGGATACATACATATATAGGTTTTACTATGTAAAAAGAGCAATGTACTATTCAATGGTGGCCTCAAGGCTCTCAAACATAGTATGAGAATGAAGTGGAGTGTTGAAATCATGCTAACTCACCATTATATCCTTATATTTAGGTTATTAACCTTTATGATATCACCATAGGACTTGAAACCACCTTCCTACCTCCAAAGATTTCTATAGTCATATTAACAGAAGTTGAGTTTCTTAGCTATTATTAAGGTTCTTCAAAAAATCCTAGGTTTCATATTATGACTGTATATACCTTTTCTTGGCCTCCAAAGTGATATATTGATGGGTATGCATATTAGGGTCTCCAAGCTTCTTGTGGGTTATCTTAGGTATTTCCCCATACTTAATTTCAATTCATGAACATATCCCTACCATTTCATGATTCTTTCACTACCATTTCACTATGATTTATCCCCTGCACTCCATGTTCAAATCTCATAATACTCCATTGTCATCCCCATTAATCCATCCAACCCTATTTTAAATTATAAAATATTATAAACATGCATAAAACCCTTTTTTAATCTAAGTAACCATAATATCATAAAAAGACAGACCTATATGACCATATACCCTATTGAGGAAACAAATAGTCACCTATAGGAAACCATTTGGGCCTATTGTGTAAAAGCCTTCAAGATCACTAGGTATAGACAAACCTGGGCATAGAAAGTGGATATATAAAGGATGTGGATGAGAATGTGAGATATATTCATAAAGTATTTTAAATTTTTACAACTATCCTCCTCCCTTAAAAGCTTATTCTATGGACCCTTATAGATAGTCAACATGTGTAAGTGAGTGCCTACAACACTATTGGTGTGTATTAAGATTCAAATATTGATTGGAGTAAGAGATATAATATATGAATAAAAATTTAGTATTAAAATTAATTAAATGGGATAAATTTTGGTGACCACCCATCTAAAATCAAAAAGACGCTGAACACAAACTTGAGGGTTATATAGGACTAGCTAGGCATAAAACCTAGACTAAGGAGGATAAGGTATACATAGGAAAAGGATGTTTACAAAATGATATATAAGGGTGCTTATATCCTTTAAATCACATGATAAAAATCATAATCCCATAATAATTTCAACATAAAGGTACAAATCCTAATCAAAACCCCTCATCCTACCAAACACCCAGACTTGTAAGTAGGCCTACAACTATTCATGAGAAAGTTGTTGTTTGAGGCCTTTGTATGTGTGAATAGACCATTTAAATTAGTAAAAATTATAAATATGAGTTGGTAAAAGTTTCCATTCTCCCCTTTAGGCCAAATAATTAGTGGGTATACCGATTGTGTAATCTTAGACTTAGACTAGTCTTTGGACAGTCAATTTTGAGACTAAGTGAGTGATTTGATGTTTTAAAGAACTCACAAATAGGATAGAGCTCATAAGTGGTTTCAAGGAAATATATTATGGTATTTTATGTATTTATACACAATTTAAATAAAAAAACATTCAATGTTTTAGTTAGATATTCTTGAGGGTAAGCCAAAGGAGACAAACCTCAATCTTGGCCTTAAGCCTTCATATAAAATTTATAATCATGAAAGGTGTGGGATGATTTTTTAGGTAGTGATATATAATTTTAAATTGAAGGTAAATAGTAAAAGTTTCAAACTGGTCATAAGACCTTGCTCGAATCACAAAGCTCTAGAAATCTAGCTCAAGGTGCACTTTGAAATGTTCATACCCTTCACCATAAAGAGGCCCAATTTTAGGGTTATTAGGGAAATTTAAGTACCCCTATGCACTAAAAATACATGAAATAATGAAATACATTATGGATTTCAATTTTATGAATGATCCCTAAGAAGCTAACTCATTAGAATTGGTTGATAGAAATCTCAAGTGTCATCTTTCAACACTCCTAGCTTCTGCATTATATCCTAAGCTATTGAGGGGATTTGGAGGGCTAAATTTAATAAAATTTCATGGAAATTAGTTTTGGTTTGAACTTTCATACTCTATAAACCATCTTTAAAATAGTGGACATTCTAAACCCTTCCTGAACCCTAGTTAATATCCAATGATGGATTTTTACCCAAAAATGTGTCCAAATGGAGTTGTTTGATTATAAAATGGTCTTTAAGGTACCCTTAGATATTATGAGCATCATGATAATCCATTTTTTGGATAAGAGGATCCTTATACAATAAATTGATAAAAATTCATGAAATAACATATATATAAAATTAGCTGAAGCACTAAAATGATTATATTGATCACAAACCACTTCAAGGGGAAAAACTCCTTTGAGAAATCTCAATATAATAAATTTATGGATACCTTAATTGGACTTAAAAATTACTTATATACAAATTTTAATCTAAGTAAGTAATACTTCCCATGAATTTGGGATAAAACAAAATGCTCACAGGATGACTTACAAAGCATATACATCCATAACAACTACTAAACTAACAAAGTAAAGAGAAGAGATATCATGGGTTCATAACATCCCCTCCCTCTTAGAAAAATATTTGTCCTCAAAGCTTCATATGTGGGAATTGGTGTTAAATATAAAATAGTGGTTTCTATTTTGCATCCCCTAGTTATATTCCATCCCATTGAATTAAAACCTTGGTGATGGAGTGGGAGCGAAGTTGGCATGTACACTTGTCTAGGATTGCCTTCAACTCAAGAAGAATGGACCCTTCATTATCAATTTATGGTAAAATAGTCTGCACTCTAATGTTTGTGCCAAGAACTTTCTTCAGACAAGAGACATGAAATACTGGGTGAATTTGGTAAGAATGTGGGAGCTCTAACTTATAAGCAACCAACCCAATATTTTGAAGAATCTTATAGGTCCCATAGAACTTGGGAGCTAGCTTATGATACCCTTTGAGTTTTAGGGAGGATTTATTGTATGGATGCAAGTGAAGAAAAACCATATCACCTAATTGAAAAGTATGTTCAGAATGGCACTGATCCACCTATTGTTTCATTAAATTTTGTGCCATATGAATATTGTCTCATATGGTACTGAGGATCTAATCCTAGGTCCAAAGAATCATGTAGACCGCTTGATCTGATGAACTATCAGGGGTGTATGGAAGAAACACTGGTGGTGCTTAACCATAGACTATTTCATATGGAGTCATTTTTGTTGAAGAGTGATAGGAGGTATTATACCACCATTTAGTGAGAGGAAGTTACTTTTCCCACTGATGTTGTTATTCTAAGGTGAAGTAATGAAGAAAAGTTTCCAAGCATTTATTAACAATTTTAATTTGGCCATCTATTTGGGGATGATACTCAAAATTCATCTTTAGTTGGGTGCCATTGCATCAAAATATTTCTATCCAAAAGTGGATAGTGAAGGTTGTATCATGATCTGAGACAATGGATGAAGGAATGCCATGAGGATCGAAAATATGGCCCAAGAAAATTTGTATGAATATGGAGGTGGTATAGGGATGGATGAGGGGAAAAAATTAACTCTATTTGGTTAGGAAATAAACCACAACCAAGATCACCATTTAACCTCTAGATTTATAAATACACTTAATAAAATCCATAGAAATATCTATCCAAATCCTAATAGGGATGGGTAAGGATTTGAGCAACCCAAGGATGAGTGTTGTTTCACCCTTATTACATTAGAAGGTATCAAATTCATCCACCATCTATTGAATTGCCTTTTTCATTCCCTTACAAAATAAGTTGCATCATGTTTGATCATTAGTTTTGATAAACCTTGAGTGCCCTATAGATGGAGAAGTATGGAGTTCATAAAATATAGCCTACTAAAGATTCATGCTCTAGGGAAGTACCAAGTGACCCTTCTATCATAGAGAATCACCATCCCATGAATAATGTGATAAAATCAAGGGGTTAGTGGAAAACTATTTAATGATTAGAGATAATGAGGATTCATTGACATACCCCTACTATATAGTGTTTAACCAATTTGGAATAGGTATGGAAATAGTTGAAAGGGAAGCTTGATCTACAATGTGCAAGATAGAGTATCAGCCAAAATATCATCCTTAGCCTTATTTTAAGTGATCTTATAGTCATAAACCATGAGTTTTCTAATCAATTTGTATTGTAATGGGGTAGAGACCATTGTTCTAGGAAATATTTTAGACTCTGGTGATCAATTTTGATGTAAAAATGATTTCTAGTAGATATGGTTGCCACTTCTGTAATGCATGTAAAATGGCCATCATTTCCTTCTCATAAGTAAAGAGAAATAAATTATTTCTATAAAGGGCCTTGATGGAAAATTTAATTGGTAATCCTTATTGGAGGACAAAAACACCAAGTCTATTATCATAAGCATCACTCTTGATAGTGAAGGTCTTAGCAAAATCTAGCATAGCTAAAATAGGTTTAGTACACATAGTTTGTTTCAATTTTTCAAATGCACACTTAGTAGCTTGTGTCCAAGTAAAAGCATCATTTTTAAAAATATCTATCTATGGAGATACAATATTATTTTAATCCTTAACAAACTTGTGATAGTATCTAGTCAACCCTAAAAAACCATGGAGGCTCTTGAGTGTCTAAAGATGTGGCTAATTTGTCATGGCATCTATTTTTTTAGAATCCATGCAAACCCATTGAAATAACACAATATGCCTAAGATACTCCACTTAATCCTATCCAAAATTACATTTGGAATATTTTTCACAAAGATATGGCTAGAGAGAAGTTGTAGTTTGAGCTCTAGATATTTGAGATGCTCAGACCATGTTTTATTATAGATGAGGATATCATCGAAGAAGACCAAAATGAATTTTTATAGGTGAGGCAAAAATAATTTATTCATCAATGAATTTAATGTTGAGGAAACATTAGTGAGGTCAAAGGGCATCACCAAAAACTCATAATGGCCATCATGCATGCAAAAACCTATCTTAGGGATATCATCCTCATGAAGTTGGATCTAGTGATATCCAGAGTGGAGATCCAACTTAGATAAAAAATATGTGCCATGAATATCATTAAGAAGCTCATAAATAATATGGATTGGGAACTTATCCTTAATTATGAGGTGATTATGTGAACATTAATCAATGCATAGGCACCATAACCTATATTTTTTCTAAATAAGGAGAATCAAGGAAGAATATGCATTGGTACTAGGGTGAATAATGCCTTACTTTAGTAAGTCTCAAATGAGCATCTCAATCTCAATCTTTTGACGAAATGGTTAGTGATATGGCCCAATGTTAAGATGAATGCTTCTAGGAATGAGCTAAATATGATGGTCCTCTGGTCATGAAGGTGGTAATCTCACTAGTTCAGTAAAAACATGTGCATACCTCTATATAATGGTTTGTAGATTAGAAGGTGTAGAGAAAACTATTGATGGTTGCATTTGAATGGAATGGAGCTGGGAAATGATTCCATGTGAATTCTTCTTAAGAATATTTTCTATGTGATGTGAACAAATGATGATAAGAGATCCTGGTTGTAAGCCTTTTAATGTGTGTTTTCTTCCATTTCCTAAAAACTTCATCCAAAGTTTAGCAAAATCCCATAAAATGGGTCCAAGTGTGCATAACCACTAGGCTCCCAAAACAACATCACATCCACCTAAGGCAAGGTAAACATGGTGGAGTGCAAGTTATAATCTTCAATAGAGATACACACATTATGACACTTCCTTTTACAAGGTAATGTGCCCCCATTGGTAATCATGACTTCAAAGTTGGAGCAAGGATGGATAAAACAAGCAACTTATTTGGTGATCTAAGGGTTAATGAAGTTATGAGTATTACCCAAATCAATGAGTATTACGAGATGGAGATTATTGAAGTAACACCTAACCCATATGGTTTGTGGGGTAGTGACTCTTGTTAAGGCATGAGATAGAAATCTAGGTGGTCTTCTTGAGAAGTAGGTTCTATAATTGGCTAAGCTTCTTCTAGATCATCTGTTGTATCTTGAACATCTTCCTAATATTCAGTTGTGGGGGGAGAGTCTACATCTAATAGATAGAGATTTTTATTGATACATCAATGTCCTTGAGTTAATTTATCATCACAATTATAACATAGTCATTTTTATCCATGGGCTCACATCTCTACTTTAGTCAAATGATTGATAGGAGTGGTTTTAAGGGCTAACATTATTTGAGATCATTATGGAGATATATTTTTGAAGGGAACAAAATTGGATTTGAATTACTGCTAAGCTATGATATTTCCTATACCAAATTAGCCAACCTTAAGGATTCCATCATCATGTTGGGCTGGAAAATTTTGACCTCAGATCGAATTGCATCTTTTAGTCCATTAACAAAGCAACTCTTGAAGAATCCATCAAATAATCCCTTTGTGTGATTGGCTAGTTTTTCAAATTTTGTTTGATATTCTCTCATAATTTCTATTTGGTGAAGTTTAGTAAGTGCTCTAATGAAGTCATCAAAAGTAGTAGGGATAAACTATTAAAAAATGAGGGTGCAAAAATTAGTCCATATGGGTTCAACATGAGCCTTGGTATACCAAAAATACCATTGAAGGGCTTCTAATTCTAAGTGAAAGGATGCAAGTAGGACCTTGTTGGCATCAAAATTATTATGCAAACTAAAATATTATTCTACCTAATAGATCCATTCAATTAGATTTTTACTATTGAATCATTGAAAATTAAGCTTTGGCCCACAATAATTGTTGGAAGAAGAAAATAAAAGTTATGGTAAAACCCAAAAAAGGGAAAATTGAGATTTATGGGAATTAGGAGTGAAATTGGGATATGGGACCTCAAGGAAGAACATGTAAGGAATGGAATTTTAGGTGTCTGAGTAAATTTTGAGGATCAATGGGGCTATAGATGGAGAGATATTGAAAAAAAATGTTTTTTTTTCTAATTTCTCTTTTCTCTTTTTTGTCTGGCAATAAGTCCTCTGAGAGTCTACTGATACTCTGTAGATGGTTTACAAATTTTGGTTTCTATGAAATATCTATTTTTAATTCCTCTGATAGTCTATGGATACTTTGTTGATTTATTTTTTTGAGTCTGTTGAAAATATTTTGAAACTGATAGAAATGGGCCTTGAGTTTCAATGGATACCTAAGAGTTTTAAAAATATCACTCTGGCCACCAATTCCATCTAAGTGAGTACCACTCTAAAAATGCTTTAGCCACAAATTTATCTCTCAATAAATAGCTCTTGGTTTTACTCAATCAAGAAGGGGCTATTGCTTGTTTCACTGGCAGGTCCTCTCAATGGGCTAGCTACTTTGAGGTTCTTGTGGTACTCCTGATAATGCATTTTAGGGCTTTCACCCAAGCACTTCCCATAGTTATGTGGTTGGGTTTTTACCCTGATCTAAAATAGATTATTGTGTTATAGAAAAATACTTAAATAAATTATACAGTAGAATGGAATTATTTATAAAAAAAATATTTAAAGGAATTACGCAGAAGAACAGAGTGAAGACTTTTTGAAGGAAAAACAATTGTAGCCCTGAAAAGTGATTTGATACTAGATGAGAGGATCCTCCTAAAAAAATTGATAAAAATGCATGAAATAATAGATTTATAAAATTAGCTAAAGCATTAAAATGATTATATTGATTACAGACCACTTCAAAGGGCCAACCTCCTTTGAGCAAGCTCAATATAATAAATTCATGGATGCCTTCATTGGCCTCAATACTTACTTATATATAAATTATAATCTAAGAAACTACTACATCCCATGAATTTGGGATAAAAAAATGCTCACAGGATGACTTTCAAAGTATATGCATCCATAACAACTACTAAGCTAACAAAGTAAAGAGAATAGATATCATAGGTTCATAACATTGGCACATGAAGGGACTAAGTTATATGAATTAGGCCTAAAAAGGATAATTTATGACTAAAATAAAATAAATGGAAAGTATTTATATGTATTCTAAGTCTATGGAGAGAGAATGGCTCCTTAAGCTTCCAAATATTCCTTTAATAGTTATCTAAATGAACCTCCATGACTATTTTTACAAGTAAATAGACCTTGGTGTTGGGATGAAGGGATGCATGCATTCAAAAGAGGCCAAATACATTAATAAATCCAAAATTACTATTCTAGGGAACCTTAGAGATGATATTCAAGTTTAAAATAGTGTAAAAGTACCTCACTACCCTAGGGTTAGGGCCAAGACTCAAGAACCATGTGTTTAGACATACTAGTCTAACACCTCTATTTGGATAATGCCACTTAGATATGGAGTAAAGAGTAGAAAAAGGTTGAAATAGCACTTAAAGACTTAATAAATGAGGATATCATGTTGTCTAGGATCCATTTTATCACTTTAGATTACATAGAGTTAGTACAGTTAGCTATTTTTGGCCTACATACACTCAAAAGTTATCTAGGAAGCATGATTCTCACTCGAGGAGAATTTTCACATGCTCATAACTATATAGAACCTATGAATTGGAGGTTGATAACTTCAAGAGAGGTAAATGGGTTTTTCATCATGCACTTAGTGAAATTTGTTTAGACTTTTAGGCCCTAACCTCTATGAACCATTGTTAAGAGTCTTGGACACTCTTAAACCCCCCTCAAACCCTACTAAGGACATGAATAGAGAGATTTGATAAAAAGTGCATCTAAATAGGCAAGAACCACTTGATAAATACCTAAAACATGTTTTACACTCATATAAGGTCATGTCCATGGTACTTTTTTGTATGGATGTTGTAGGAACACCTCCAAAAACTATAAGGTTTTAGGGTTTTAATCAAAAAATGGGATGTAAGACCTAGTCATAAGCTCTATGCCATGGGAAGTGTTATCTAGAGACTAATTTCACCCCTCCAAAGTTGGAAATGTTTACTTACTATCCTATAAGTACCTTCACTAACCTATTCAAATCATCTAGTCTATGAGTCTAGTCTAAATGGCCTAGTCATGTAAGGAGGATGAATTTTTAGGTGAAGGATGTTTGAAGCAAAAAAGTATTGGTGCATAAGGTTAATTAAAGAGTGTTTAAAGCCTTCTTAGATGGATAAAAGTTTTGGTTTAGATATCTTAGTCATCTAAATAATGGATGAGTAGAAGAATGAAAGACTAATAGTTTTGGCCTACTTAATCAACATAAAGAAGGGGCTAGTGGATGTAGGAAGGAATTATTGGATTAATGACCCACCCTTATACATATGTAACTATCCATTGAGGTGATCATACCCCATTTTGAAGATATTAATGAAGGTTTTTGGTAGTTTTCTCATCAAGATCAACCTATAAGTATGAGAAACCACTTAATAATCATGGAAAAGGGCTCCATTAAGCCACTTTTAATATTGTAACTAATGAACAAAGTGGGAGTTTGATGAAGGTGGAATACATGTGCTTTCCATAGGTTGAACATTTCCAAAATTAGGTATTAATGCCTCAAATGGCTTATTCAAGACACCTATCCACTCAAGCAATGCATGGGGAGAGTAATGAAGATTGTTGTAACTAATTCAAGCCCACATTGGCCTCTTCATGGCCTCTCCTATACCTATATTCTTCTCTTTATCTCATGAAAAATTATATATATTAAGGAATTAAGATCTTGTTCTCATCCCTCAGCTAGGTGTAGCAAAGCTCTACCAAAATTGTACCTTGTGCCTTGAATCAATAGAGAACAAAAGTTACAGACATTTTGTATGAGTGTTAGTGTCTATTGCGATGGTTGACTTGTATATTGTATTATATTTAACTTCTTTTTTAGGTCCTCTCTTACACCTAATGTCATATTATCATTCTATGTAGGTTGTATGAAGTGTTGATAGGTAGTAGTCATATCTAAATGTTGATGGGATAGTATTGTCTTATACAAACCTATATCATTAACCTTCAAGTTGAAAACTTTCCACTTGACCTTCATATGAAATATTCATGCTTAGGATTTTATTAAGAGGTCTAATTAGATGTTTGCTTTCATTGGATTAATAAGTGTGTTTAAGGAATATTCAAGAGAGGATACTCAAGTATTAGTGCATCACCACTCTTAGTATAGGTTTTATATCCAAGTTTTCATCTTAACCCTTTTCATCCCAATAGAAATAGGTATTAGAAGAAGAATTCAAGTTGATAAATTAGGGAAGCTAGCCCCATAAGCTATAGGTTTGGCCTAGACTAGAGGTAGCCCACAACCTTCAGGTCAATCCCATGTTACTCTAAGTTTGAGGTGGATTTAAATATTCTTCTTCAAGATGGTGCAACTTGGGTTCATAACACATTTGATGAATCCAATTCCACTCTCATTCTAGCATTCACTTTCACTTTTATCAAATAGTAGGTGGGAGAACTACATCGAGCTTGATCTCTCTTCAGAGTATTGGTATGTAGGAAAATTTATATATAATGGTGTTGAGGATATCTATCCTATCCTACTAATGCACACAAAATTATTTCCCACACCATACTCAAAAGGAGTATTAGGGTTTGCACATTAAATCAAGTTTTCTAGGCATAACATAGAGCTCAAGGTTTCATGCATTCAAGTATAGGACCTAAAAACATAGGCACAAGTGCTAAAAAAATAAGAATAATCCCACAAAGGGGAAATTACCTCCACCTAAAGGACACTACAAAAACATGGCTCTACTATCCATTGATCAAATGAATACCAAAATATTGTTGGAAACACTCATAACTATCTAGAACCTAGTTTTTAAAACCTAGATCATCTATGATAGTCACTTTTCAAATAAGTCTATATTTATGTCTATTTATTGATACTTTTAGAAAGTCAAAGAAGGTCAAATGCTATAAAAAATCAATACTTAATTATTGCATGTTTATTTTACTAATTTATACATATCAACCCTTTAATCTAAACATAGGATTTTCATTGTAAACCCCTATAAGGTTAAATCATTTGGTAAACCTATCTTACTTTAAATATTGCTCAAAACACTAGCTTGCATTAATACAAATTTTTGTACAATAATTTAGGATTGCCTACTCATAATTTTTTAATTTTTTTAGATAACATTGATAATTAATATCATATTCATATTAGGGTTTAGATATATTTTACATTGAATTTAAATTATTGCAAAGAAACCCTATATACTTTTAGGTTTTGTATCATTTTTTCTCATATTTTCATTAGCTACTATTAATTATTCAAAATTCATATATTTTATTAGATTATCTCTTTTTAAACTTATTTGATATATGCCATATGAAAAATCTATCTCTCTTCCATTAAGAAGAAGTGCTAGACTAAGTGGTAATCCTATAGAGCATATTCAGATTCCAGCTATCCAGACCCTTAACAAAGACAAGGAACCTATTGAAACTTAAAATATGAATCCTTAACACCCCAATTATGTGGAGTTAAATGATAATTCATTTTAAGATTAATAATATAACCAAGAATAAGATCAGGTCCACATTAAGGATCAAGACACACTACCTCCACTTAATGATAATGATATAATTATGAGTAAATATGGGGTCTTATAAGGCTTTGGAGATATAATTTGGGAATAAACCCTTGATCATGAAAAAATTGTTTAGGCCATATCATAAATTAATAATAAGACAAATAATGGTCAATCTTCAACACCTCCAGTTAAAAATATTGATACACTTTAAGTGGGGCCAACTCAACCAACTTAGATAGAAGAACCCAAGATTTTTATTCAACCATAAATGATAGATACACCACTTATGTATAGTTATTATATGTATAATCCATTATGTAGGAGGTTATTAATTTGAAGTATAAGTTGTTACATCTCTAGAAGGGAGTAACTAGGCCATCACATGCCTTGGATTCCAACATTCTCTTACATACACCTTTGACACATTACATATTGTCAACTCCTTTGCCATTAAATTTCATGGCACATAATATCACATTATATGATGGAAAGGGTGACCTAGATCATCATCTTATATCCTTTCATGTATCATTCTTGACCATGTGTCTAATGATTAGCTTCTTATGAAGTTATTTCCACCCAGTCTCATGGATTATGCCCTACAATGGTTCTATGATTTGACAAATAAATCTATCATGGAATTAAATCCTTTAGATGACATGTTCATAGAACACTTATCTATCAACATCAGTGATAAGATATCATATACACAAGTGGCACATCTAAAGTAAAAGTCAAGTGAGCCCATTGTTGATTATGTATTATGATACAATACAATACTATCAAAATCAACTAGCCCCATGGTAGATAGAGAGTTTAATGATATATTTAAATAGAGTATACTAAAAAAAATACATTAATCTATTTTATTCAAGAAGTTTTCCACATTTACTTGTATGTGCCACACAATCAAGGAAATAGAGGTTAATCTCTTAGTAATGGGAAAAATCAAATACACAAATGAATAAAATTAAACTATTAAGAGTAAAAAAAAACTTTCATACAAGGTAAGGGCCACATAAAACAAAATTGATCAAAATTCCATAGTCAACACAACTTTGGAGCCTTCTCCTAGATTATTTTTATCCATTCCTTAGAGTAGAGTCTCCACTAATCTTCCAAAGACACCAACATGAGTTATACAATAACTATTAGAATGCAATGTCATAATTATCCATCCCATTAAATATTTTGATATGATAGGACCTATTCCAAATAATTATGATTCAAATTCATTATAAAAGTATCATAGGGTATTGGGCCATATGACAAACAAATGCATTATCCTAAAGCACAAGATATAAGATCTCATCGATGTTAACATTATTGATGTGGGCACACCCATAGAAGAATTAGAACAATAAACAAAGGCAAACACACTAAATATATTTTCATATCCTTTCTCAAAACATATAGCTAATGAGGTAGGGGCACATTAAGTGTTTACTATACATATTGGGTGTATCCACCACCAGCTTCCTATCACATAGTTATAAAAGAGACACATACATTGAATAACATTATTGACATGTATCACACTATAGTGCCAATTAGACAACTTATCACATTTTCATAGTAGGATATTATGGATGATAACACATATTTACATGCATTCTTCATACGCACATACATCGTTCACCACCCTATTCATAGTGTTATGGTTGACAATAGGTTAAGTATAATCATGTGCACCATGACAATATTACAACACTTAGGCTACATAGAGAAAGATATATTCCCAAAAAATATAGTCACTAGTGGTTTTAGTGGCCACATTCAGAGTTTCATCAGGGATTTTTTGCTTCCATTAAAGGTTGGACAAACACACATAGCCACTTTGTTCTTAGTAGTACCTAGTGTAGGTGTAATCGATATATTATTGGGTAGGCCATGGTTATAGTAGCTTTGAGCCATCTCATTTATACTAAAGTAGTGACTAAAGTATATACATACTAACCATGCATTTAATATTGAGGGTGTCCCATATGAGTATCATCTTCCCATCCCATAGGTAGTTCTAGCATAGTTTCTATCTATAGTCCCAACACCACCACTAGTTATAGTTACAACACAACAACTAGATATTGCACATTTATCATTTATAGTAGAGAGTAAAAATCTTATACTTATATCACAATGTTTAGTAGAGTCATCAAATTAAGACAAGTATACTTCTATGATATTTATAAATATACATATTCTCCCTTAGAGACCATTACATCAGAGATATATCATAGATTATAGAAGACTTTCCTCTACTCAATTTACATTGAGATCATTTATATTGGGTTATATAGGTTCTCAACATAGGGAATCTGCATCACCTATAGCTTCTACTTTTACTAAATGGGTCCCTAAGACCCTTATAGTTCACATGGCATCATAGTCAATGCAACAACATCATATCATCACTACTCAGGTAGCTTCAGACTTAGATTATATAATATAATAGATCATGGGCTCATAGTTTCCCTTTAACACTGCATACACCATCATAGTTCCCCTCTTTGACATAGGTCATGGTGATAGTGAGTATCCCATGAGACTCATTGGTTAGTATGGTTACTACCCTTATACATAATTCCTTCTCTTATTTTCTCCTTGTATATAGTTTATTTTCATTTGATTTTACATAGATTATAATAAAAAAACATAAAATAATATAATATGTCAAAATTCAAAAAAAAAATTCAAAAACATAAATTTTTATAGATTATATGCATTACTATATTTACATTTATACTACTTACAAGATATTGAATATTGTTAGCTATCGTAGTATCTTCAATTTTATCATACAAATATGATTTTATTGTTCTTGTTGAGTGCTTTTAGATTCATATAAAAGGACTCTAATCCACTATACTGATTCAAACTAGCTATCATTTACCTATTTGGGGGCATTTACACCAATCCAAGTTTATACATTTGATACATCTACCCATTATAGGGCATCTCATACATAGTTGCTACTACCAATTTCTATCTTTACATACTATACATTCTAATTTATGCATTGATTTATCTTGATATTGATTATTTATATTCATCTCTTATATTTTGCTGATTATCAGTAGTTAGCCTTAGTATATATGCATCCTAGAATTTACATAGATTTGTACCACACAGTTATACATGATTTCATTTCTAGTTCCTAGATTAGAATTGATTATGTTTCCTATGCTTTTTCCATCTTCAATTTCACTTAAATATGCCATTATTATTTGTATCTACATATTTATCTATTTGTATGCCTTAGACATGTGTGCATATCCCTTGTGTGTGCTTTCTTGCTTTTATATGTAGACATTTAAACATGTCCTTCTATGTGGATCTATGCCAAATTTTTTATTGCTTACATATGTGGAAATTTTAACATGTCCTTATATTTCTTAATTATTAGGTTTAGTTACATGTACCCATATCCCTTGTATTGTGGCCCCTTGGCCTATATTTTTTGTGACTAATCTACTTTTATGTTTGATTCTTTGTATGATTTTACACCATGACACTTGTATTTTCTTGTTTTACACACACACACACACACACACACACACACACACACACACACACACACACACACACACACACACACACACACACACACACACACACACACACACACACACACACACAATTTTTTGATGCCATGAGGTATCTCATACATCTACCCTTCCTAATTGAGAGTTGTGATGGACATCATACCATATCCCCATAGGTAGTTACTAAAATTTATTACTATACCCATTACTTACATATATCTTGAGACCCTTGTGTAATGCTAGATTACAACATACATCTTACATTACTTATGCTCAGATTTATTTAAATTCTGATGTTATGTTTGTACATTATATTGGAATATCATGCACATGCTCTAGCTAACACATTTTGTAGAGATATTTATTTAGAGGGTAGTTCTTACACAAGTTTCAAAACTACCATCAAAATAAGGGGCATTCATAGGGGTTTTTCATAAAGATTAGGATTCTACTTGTCTATTCATAGATAAATTTCAACACACAAGTTCATTTTTAGACATCAGAATCAGAATTCACTTCAAATCACTCAAAAATTAGACCAAGTAGACATTAACACCTAGAATAGGACACTAACACCATAGGGTTCTACTATCCACTATAGGGCACTATTATCAAGTATCCCTAACTTTAAGATAATCTAGATCATTTAGACTAGTATACTGGGTACAATATAGATTTTCATAGATATAGTCATAGGCTTGACAATTATGTTAAGATTTAACTTAGATTCATTCATTTTAGCTCTGATTCATACCCATTACTTAGATTTAAGGGCATCGTGCATGACATGATCACTCCCACATTCAATTCATTTACATAGATTCATCTATTACATACTTAGTTTAGATTCAATATACTCAAATATTAGATTAGGGGCATGTGCATGGCATATTAGTTTCCATACACTTAGCTACACATAGGTTGATTAGATAGAATGGAAAAATCCATGTCATTCTCTACACTATATACACTTGTTATCATATTCTAAGTTGTCACTAGATTTATGCCTTAATCTATAGTGGTTTGAATTCTTGAGTGGTCCAGAGTTATCTAATATACCTGAGTGGTTGTGGATCTCAATACATAATTATATTTACTTAGATAATTTCAACACTTTACATAGTATAGTTACAAATGCATATACTTCACATAGGTGGTAAATGATAGGTTCATGGCCTAATTGAGTTCTTGAGCCACTTACATGATTGGGTTAGACACACTTATAGTCTTATCAAATCTATTCACATAGATTAAGATCATCTGACTAGGGGTTTAAAATGATGGAATCAAAATTAGATTGAGTTCTTGAGCCACCTATATGAGGATTAAACAAGATATCATCTTATTCCAAGCGATTCAATGATATGATCACTATATACACTCACACCCACAAGTTTTCACCAAGTTCATGCATTGGTTCTCATACCCAACAAGGTCTTTTAGTTTTGATCATCTCTTAAGTAAGGACTGATTTTTGTAGGTTTCATTGTAGGACATTTCTTTGGATCATGTTCCACATAAGCATACATACATTTACATACTTAAAATTAGTTACATGGGCTTTATTTTGAAGGTAAGTAAATGTATGCTTGTTTTTGCATTATACTAGCCATTTCACTTTCTTACATTATTAGCATAAGGGGGGGGGGTAAATATAATCACCTAAAAGTGGTAATTGGACACTAATAGTGTATATTGAGTCACCTTATTCATAGATTAGCCCTAGATCCATTATAGATCCTTAGCCTCACTTTTAAATCATTGCATAGACCACAATCACCTTTATCTAGTTAAAACATAGTCCCAAAACTATCATCTCAGATCCCAATCCAAATTACTCAGTAGTTTTCCAATAGGATATTAGTGCCACATTTGGGAAACTATAGCCACATGGTGCTAGTGTCCCTAACTAAGAACTACTATTATTATCCCTAACTCTTCCCAACAGATACTTTTTCAAATGTGTTCCCATCCTAATTTCAACCTAAGCACATCTTATTATTCACACAAGCAACAAAACTCTATAAATATAAGTGTAATTCACCTTTATTGACTAGATGGAAAATAGATGCAAAATATATTCAAACCAAATACAAAATTGAGCAAAATCAAGGTATTCTCTCCCTATTTTACCATACTTATACATACCACCATATAAAACATCTATAATCCTAGTTTTCAAACATTTCAAAGAACAATCACATTCAAGGCATCTAAGCTCACTCATTCTAGCATTCACTTTCACTTGCATCTAACACCAAGTGGGAGAACTACATCAGGATTGATCCCTCTTTGGAGTATTGGTATGTAGGCAAATATCTATATAATGGGGTGTTGAGGATGAATATAATATCCTATTAACACACAAAAAATTATTTCTCATTCCATACTTAAAATGAGGATTAGGGTTTGTAGATTAAATAAGTTTTTCTAGGCACAACAAAGATCTTTAATTTTATGTGCATAAGAATATGACCTAAAAAATAGGCATAGGTGCTCATAGAAAATAGGAATAGTCCCATAAATGGCACACTAATACCAACTAAATGACACTACATAATCATGTAACTACTATCCATACTATCCACTACTATCTAGTTAGAAAATTAACACCATAATCTTATTGGTGACACTCAGAATTTTCCAAAATCTAGTTTTCAGAACCTAGATTATCCATGATAATCACTTTTTAGATAAGTCTATATTTATTATTATTTATTTATATATTTAGAAAGTCAAATAAGGTCAAATGATATAACAAATCATTACTTAATTATTGCATATTTATTTGACTAATTTAGACATCTCATCCCTTTAATCTAAACATAGGATTTTCATTGTAAAACCCTAAAATGTTAAATCATACACATATTATGAATTTGGTACTTTCTATATTTATAATATCTTAATATTATAATTCAAAATATTCATTTATATAGATTTTAAATTAATTGGCATGTCATATATTTATTTACTACCTTTGTTCTTGAATTACTTATAAATTCTTAACCCTATCCACCAATTTTAAAATTTAGGGTTAAATATTTGGTGAACCAGATCTCAATGTCTTTCCATATAGTTTATAGTGTGATCTAATGTTTTTCCTATTTTTTATAATTTATAAATTGTTAACATTTATTTCAAAAATTAGATTACTTTCTAAATCAAAATAATACATTAATATAATGGGTTTTTCCCTAGAGTTCATGTGCATATCTTATCCAGTTCTCATTTGCTTATTTAGAACCTTTCAAATGGATAAAATGGAACCTCTTCCTCTTCCCCACCCTAGGGAGAGGGTATATACTTTCCATCTAATTAGGTCCATGTTATTATTCCTTCATAATATATGGTGGCCCTTCTTCAAACCCCTCCACCACCCATAACTATTCTTGATGGTGGAAGGATGATTGGGAAATCCAAAGTACCTAGGTTCTATGTTATTCAAGCCCTTATAGATAAAATTACCATCACTAAACAATAAATACAAAAGTAAAACTAATATTTGTGATCAAATTTCACATCATTGTAAAATTAGCTTACATATCTACAAAATTTAAAATGTGTTAGTAATACACATATATTTGTATCTCATACTAATGTTATGTCCAAAAAGGATCATTTTAAAATCAAGTGTTCAAAGAAAATATATTTATAATAACTGATTTATATAATTATTAACAGGTTAATTAAATTCCAAGTGAGATTCCTAGGGTACTTCTTAGACACAAATTAATCACATTACCTCTCTACAACATCTAAGAAGAACAAAATATTATTAACAATATCATAAAATGCATCAACATCACAAAAATAATTGTTTGTCTCTAAAAAATAAGATCCAATATATAATTGATATTGGTGTTATTACAATATATACATATAACTATACTCCTAAATATTCTAAAAAAATCTAAAAAAATCAAGGATTTAAGAAAATACAAAAACATCCAAATAATTCAAAAATACAAAAATATTTTAGCATTCTCATGTTTTATTAAATCATTGACATCTATGTTGTTTGATTTATGTTAGTAAATAACATATCATTTCATTTTTATCTACACATATGTTTCATGCATCTTTGAGTGTAATATAAGCATACCAAGACACATGATATATGAATTTACAAATGTTAGACCTCTCCTCTACCCACATCATATAGTACACTAGGGGCATATTCTTATTTGATCATGATTGATGTGTTACATGTCCTTTATGATCATTTGAACATTATCATGTTTGATCTTCTGTAATAATTCCTAAATATGTCTATATCCATGCTCATATATTTCAAAGTGTATTTTATATTCTATGTTGCATAACACTTTTAGATAACACATATATGCAGGGACTAGTATGACATGTTTTATGATGGTTACTTGCGCTTCATCTATTTTCACTTTATAGAGTGTATTATATTTATTTTTATTTTATTTATTATGGAGCATTTGAATGTGTTCCTTTTTTTTGGCCCCTATGCCATTGTATGTTGATTATAAATTTGAATATGTCATCATATGGACAATTGAATATGCCATTCCTTTCAAATGTGTACCATCTGGACATGCCCCTTGTATAGAGTATCATTGGATCATTATTTTACATTACATTGACTTTTGTTGTGTGTCTTCTTGATTATTTGTTGAGATTGTACTATTAATATTTATACATTACCATGACCTACATCGTGCACATTAATAATTTGATGTGATTACATATTGTGAGTTTCATTGATATATTTACTTAGACATGTTAACCATATATGTTACATAGTTCATGCAAATATTATTCAACTGCCTTATTATTTTAAGGTGAGGTACCTTCTAGTTTTTATCTCCCTCACCTCAAAAGGGGGGGCATGTTAGTGGGGCCATGTCACAAAGGCATGATCTCCAAACTTATAAAATTACTCAGTATCTCTAAATTTCAATGGGGTCATGTCATAAATACATGACATCCACAATTGCATAATTTTCAATATAGTTACATGATTTAGATATACACTTGAGTCATTATTTTATATATTACATCATTTTTTATAGATTTTAAATAGAGTTATTAGATTTATGACACATATACTATATATTAGACATATTATAGGTATGTATACCATGATATTGCACTAAAAATTAAAAAAAATTACCAATTATACTATTCATCAAAACACATTGATTACAATAAGATGTACTATTATTGAGCCTTTTCTATTATAGTATTTGGTTCATTTTATAAGTTAAAGTGATTAAATCATGAAAAATCACTATATTTATAGTTTGGAATGATTAAATTATCCAATATCACCATATTTATAGGATGATTTGATTAAATCACTCATCCTTACCAAATTATATAGTCATATTTAAGTTGTGTGATTGAGATATAATGATATCAATGGTTGTGTCTTAACTCATCCTTTTCATTAAATTGGGGGCATAATAAGTTTCCAATCTCCATCTCCAACTCTCTAAGGCTTAGGTCTGAACCTGTTTCAACTCTAATGATTCATAAAGAAGCATATTTACCAAGACAAAGCATCAAGATGCAACATGGTTATATCAACACACATGTGTACTCCTTCTTTTCATTCTTTATTTTTTATTATTTCAATTATTTTAAATTTTAAATTATTTTTATTGATTTATGATGTAGCCTAATATTGGTCATATTCATACACCAAAAAACCACTCAAAGCGGCTTCGAGTAAAGATAATGTGTGTTATACGTATGCATGTATGAATTTTATTTCCTTTAAATTAGTAATTTAATCCTTATGGATTAATAAATTAAAAGGGGGAGGTAAATACTAAAAATAAAGTTTATAGCATCTCAGTCTTGTATATTTGAAAAATATCAATCATTGATCTACCCTTCAGTTCTAGACCTCTTTGCTACCAAAAAGATTGTATTTTCCATCCCACTATGCCTAAATTCATATCTCTTAGTCTGACCCGTATCATTTTGATGATCCAAGTCTATTATAGTGCATAAAAGGATTAAAACCTATTAAAAATAGTTCATTGTTAGGTTTAGATATGTTTCTATTTTCTATCCCTCTAGACACTACCAACCATAAAGGGACACTACCATTGATGGTAGTGTTTAGATCCTTATCTAGTGTCTGGTTTCCAAAATTCATCAAAATTGAAAATGTTTAAAAACCTATGGGTTGACCTAATTATTTTTTGAACCCTACTATGATATAATTTAAAAAGGTTTGGTATAAATAAAAGTCTAATCCTTCTCATTCCTCATTGATAAAATACCAATCAAACACCTAATAAAGCTAAATCATACAACTAAACATCTAAGCTATTCTAACCTATTCATCCCTATTTTAATATCAATTATATGTGTAGTCATATTACAAGCCTTAAAAATTCAAGGATCAACCCATAAGTGATATTTGTAATGTTACAAGCTAGATCATTTCATGCATCATCATATACTATTTTCACCCTTGTGCACACACTTTCACACACATAGGGGAGAAATATATAAGTATGAGTCCCTATTTATATTATTAGCTATGTAAAAAAGGTCCATTAAAATAGAGGTATTTGGAGTCAGCTCAACATCATGATCCCACTAATTCATTTATAGAAAATTCATTCTAAGGGTGAATAGGGGTGAAAAGATAGGGTTTGATCAATTGGCATATAGTGAAAACCTATATCCCAAATCTAAACATATTAGATAAAATGTGACATAAAATGAAGAACAACAAAGTTAGTCGCATCAAGATATATTCATTATTCTTTACTAGACACCTATGTCACAGTAAAATACTAGCAGTGATGGTTATGTCTAGATTTGATGGCAGTGTTTGTGACTATAGGAGTACAATTTTTAGAATATTATTACTAATCTATAATATTGATCATGTATACCTTTCACCTATTTATATTTTAGATCTAATTGCACATATTAAACTAACTACGTATCATTTCTCTTTTGTATTGAAATCAATTAAACGTCTTTCTAATTTGATACTTTATATATTTAGTATATCTCAGTATTATAATTCATAATATTAATTTATTTTACTTTGAAACTAATTGTCTTTTTATATATTAGTTTACCACCCTTGTGTATAAACTATTTATATATACTTAAATCTATCTAAAACATCTAAAATTTAAGGTTAAATAACTAGTCCTATGCTCAAGAAGAGTCATTTCTTTGGTATGACATATAAGTTCACATTTTTGGATATGATCATATCATTATCCATTCCACTATATTTGGGATACTTAGGTACATTTAATATAAAATATGAGGGGTGGGAATGAGTATAATAATAACTTGTTTTACTAGGGCATTGATAAAGGGCATGACCAAAGTTTGACTACTTATGAGAGTTATTCCCAATCCTTGCATTGGTGACATATCCCCACCACCTCCCATGATAGGTTGTGTATACAAAGGAAAATATAGGTGACCTATTAGTCAATCCTAGCTTAGAGAAGATAAATCCTACTTACACTTCCATTTGATGATACATTTAGACATTTGGGGTCATGACCAACATGGATCTACTAGACCTAACTAATGGGTCTGTTACTATAATAATATCACTAGAGAGGGTTCTAAAGCCTCTAATCAAGCAACACTATGTAATAAACCAAGCTATGTCCTATGTTTTCATATTCACTAAGTATATGCAAAGTAAATTAAAATCAAATCCAATGCTCACCAAAGCTTGTGGCACAAAATGAGGGTGATAAACATGAAAGTAAATATGCATAGAATAATTCTACTTAAGTTATGTATAAATATAACCCTAATACATGGATAGATAAATATATTCTAAAGACATTACATATGCTACTTCTATATACTAAAATAGATGTGTAAATTAGAGACACTTACCTTGAATATGACCCCATTGAAACTTAGTCTCTCCCTTGGCCAAAAGTGCTTTGAAAGAGGTTTTTTTGGTTTATAAGGATCACTAAGATAATCCTAATCATCCAAGACTTTTTATAAAGACATGACTATTCTCCAAATGTAAATCTTAAGTAATAACTCCTCAACTAGAATGGTTTAAGAGTAGATTGTAAAGTAGCAAAAATTAATAATTAACTCCTTGTCTCTATAATAAATGGAAAAATTAATGTGTATATATAGTTGAATCTAACCCTAAAAATTTCCAAAAGTTTATCTAACAAGGTCAGCCTAATTCGACCCTGTATCAATAATTGATAATAAAAAGTTAGGTCATAGTCTAGGTTAGCTAAGTTTAACCTAGACCCATAACATGTAAATATCAATTATAGTATAGGTTTGACCCATGCTGACATTATTTGTTAAATGTTAAAAAGGGATTTAGGTTTAGGTAGGGGCTGAGTAAAGTGGCGAATTACTTAGACGGGTGTGTAATGGAGGATTAAAGCTTAGGGAACTATATAGGAGATGGTTATGTAGATAACAAGTGGTGTTATAGGGGACAACAATCCTATGAAGCACCAATGGTCTACCCACCCATAACTTGGTGCACCTTTTAAGGCATGTACTCAAATATATTGAGACTTGATAAGTTCCTACAAGAGATAAAGCATCATTAATTGATAAAGTTTGAAAATATTTTGTGTATACATATGACCCACTCTAATCTCATCATGTTTTACTTAGGTGCAACATGGGATGGTACTTTGAGAAAATAACATAACATCATACATGTTGAACCTAAATAAATTATAGTATTTTAAAGCCTAAAATAGCTAAAAATATATGATTAAAATAAAATAACTAAAAATAAAAGTAATTTATGCATACCTTTACTTACCTTTATCACTGAATGGTTATTTTTTGTGATTTTAGTTTTGATCGTGGAGGGTACATAGATTATTTTGGACAAACCCAAGGATACAAATCTAAAGGAAAAAAACAATTGTAGGAAATCCAAAATAATTGAAATGGTGTAGACATGATGTACTTCAAAATTTGGTAAGTTGAGGTGAAAAATGCTAAGTTATGACCAAATGACCAAGCTAAAAATTTAGAGTAAATAAGGTAACCAATAATCCAAGGATACTAATTGAACAATAAACATAAGAAAGAAAGGAAAATAAACTAAGTTAAACTAAGGATACAAGTAAAAATGGTAATTAAACATCATTATGAAATAAGTAACAATACTTACTTTAAAAAAACATGACAAACTAGTAGTAAAACAACATTGATGAGTGAGAAGTAACAATCCTTACTCAATCATTAATATAAAAAGTAAATAAAATTGAAAATAACATTGGTGAGTAAGAAGTAACAATCCAAACTCACTCAATAATAGAAAAGTTATTAAAATTATAAATAGATGTAGGTGTCTTAAAAAAAAAGTATGATAAAAATATAGAAACAAATACAATTGTCCAAAAAAAGAGGTACAACAATGAAAAAATTGCAACTAAACTAGGGCATTTCTATAAATGTAAAGCAATGGTGTAAATAAAGTAATCCATAGTCACTCAAGCATATTATTTTGTTCTTAAAAATAGATAAAAGTGAAACAAAGTAGCGCTTAACATATTTGAAGATGTGAAGAAGAGGGAATATATAAATGGGAAAATAGATTTAGAATCAAACTTCCCTATCAAGGGGGGAGATGAAATGGGTGGTGGGGGAAATGAAGGAAAAAATCAAGGTATATAAAATCTTCATCTAAGTTAAGACACTTAAATTAGGGTTATCAAATAAGAGGATTTTTGACATTAAGGACTCTAAATAAATTTTCCTAATGACACAAGTCTTGGGTCACCAAATGAAGTATAAATATCATACCATGAAGGCTATAATCATGAAAATTAAAATGGCCCTACCTTCTCACAATGTGGTCCCCATTCTTCAGGACCTCTTATAGAGTAATCAGTCTACTGTGAAGATTGGGTACTTACACAAGAAAGTAGGTATCACTTAGATTTTTGTTTTGGAATTTTCCTAACCCAATGTACTGGCCTATCACACCCCATGGACATTAGCTCTATCATGAGGCCAAATGTGGAGTTTGATATTTGATTGGGGATAAAATACGTGCTATTAATCCCATCTTTTGGTGTGATTTTGAATTTTTAAATTATATGTTTCCTTTGGATCATTGCCTTCTGTTTTAAATGATTTGGTTTTTAACTTTGGATGGATTTTTATATTCCTCCTCCATAAAAATTTAGAGAACCAAACATGGGTGTTAAAAATGACTGTCATTTGAAAACTTGGGACTTGGTTACTAAGAAAGGTAACTTAGAGAGCATGGTGTCTAAGAGTCTTGTTTATTCATGTGAATTAAAAATGTTATGTTGACTTCAGCTTTGTTTTATCCAAAGTGGAATTAAATGAAATAAAATCAAGGGGAATGAATCATGAAATAATTTGAATTACTTCAAATCATAAAAATGTGACAAAGGTAAAAAGGGATATAATATAAGTAAGTTTGATTCCTTATCATAAGAATGTATGGAAATGTAAAGAAATATGCTAACATAGTTTGTTGTGTAGGTTTTATCTACATAGGAAAAAAACCAAAGCTGAGAATATGGGATTACAAACTTGTAACCATTTATTAACATTCTAAAAAAAGAACACTTGGTTGAACAAAGATGTTCTAAAATAATATGGTGATTTTATGAGGAGATCCCAGTCCTATCCATGGTATTATATTAAAACTCATAAAAAAGAAAATTGATTGGGTGAAATAAAGGCAAAATATGGTATTTATGAGGAGGGCCTAGTCCTATACATGGTGTTACACTAACTCATAAAAAAGAAACCCAAGAGGGTGAACAAAGCATGTAAAAAAAAAATAGAAAAAAATGGATTTGTGAGGAAGGCCTAGTCATATCCATGGTATTACACTACAACTCAAAAAATACAAACCAAAGATGGTGTAAAAATCATTGGAAAATAATAGGTCAAGAAAAATGAAAGGAATTCATGAGGAAGATTAGGTCCTATCCATGGTATTATAATTTGACTCATCAGAAAAAGAAACAAAAAGACCAAATGAAGGGGCTAAAGTTTATGTAAAAAGATATTTCTATAGAGGGTGATACCTGTGTATAAATCCTAAAAAAGTGTTAGTAGTATAGCATATAGAAATGTGATAAGAAGGAACATATATAAGCAAAGTATTTATTCAAAAATTGCACATTGGTGGGATGTTTAAGAACATGGCCTTTATTAGTTTGTTGATGATAGGTGTTAGGACCAAGAATATCATTCACTAATAAGGGCCCCAACATTTATAGGCATATTTGCCTTCTTTATCATTGGTATAGTCTAATTTAAGGACTAGATCACTAACATTAAAAATGAAAACTTTAACCTTTTTATTATGTTTTTTGGAGATATGAACCTTGTATTAGAGATTATGTTGCAAAGCAGCTAGATGATGTTCATTGAGAAGATGGAGGGAATGAAGGTGAGATTAATGTAATTCTTCTTCAAGAACAATACTATGAAGGGATATACGTAAGTATGGAAGATAAACATCTAATGGTAGGACATATTCATAACCATAGACTAGAGAGAATAGTGTTATCCTAGTGGATATATGTATGCTAATATGATAAGCCCAAAGTGTAGGTTATAAATGAATATGCTAATTTGTGTGAGTTTTACAGATGGTATTTTTATGTATTTTATTGAGAATTTTATTTGTGGCCTTATCTTGGCCATTACACTATGGATGATAGGGTGTGGAAAATTTGTGGGATATTTTTAATTTAGCACATAACTGCTTTGCATCCTTATTCTTGAAATTATCCCCATTATCATAAATGATAGTATGGGAGCTCCAAAATGATAAATGATTTGGTTAAATATAAATTTATAAATTTTAGTTATGATCATGTTGATGAGAATCACGTATTCTACTCATTTATTAAAATATTCAAAAGTCATGATGATAAAAGCATGCCCATATTGTGACTATGGTAGTTTTTCAATGAGAACTAAGCCCCTCATAGAAAATGGCCAAGGAGATTTCATAGTTTGGAGCTTAGATGGTGGTGAATGGATGATATAATCATGGAGTTATCAAGGACTACACTTTTTAGTGAAATTATAGCATCATTTTCAATAATAGGCCAAAAGTATCCCATATTTAAGAATTTGTATGTTGTAGCATGTTCGCTATTATGACCACCATAAATGCCCCCATGTTCTTATTAAAGGAGAGGAGAGACATATTATTTTTTTACATAGTGAATCAAGGTAATTTTTTTGTTGTGTTACTAAAGGGTGTTGTATTGAAAGTCATATTTAAAATCTTATTTCTGAATTCTAGTCTTTTGACAAGAATTCATGTCTAGAGGATAAGTTTGATGTTTGAGGATTTTGATAATGTCTTTATACTATGATATTTGTCGAATGTTGACATCATAAATATGATATATAAGTAAATATTATGGTTGGATAGAATATGGGGACTTTATTATTTGAATAAGAAATTGAGAAGCACTAAAAACTTGATGTAGATGAAATAAGGATGTGAAATAAGAAAGTCATCGAAAAAAAAATTATCCCTTGGGATGGGCTCAATGGTAAAAAGGTGATATATTTGGTGATGGTGATAGACATTTGATGATAAGTGATAATATTTTTAATTTTACATTGGCAATCACCATTAACCTAATGACAAATAAGTTGGAAGTCACCCAAAGTGTATATATATGGAATATATAAATCAAGTGCCACTCTCATGCCTAAGATCCATGCTTCATATTATGCCATGTTATTAGTGACATCAAAGGTGATACATAATGCCAAAGGTATTATTTTGCTATGAGGACTAGTTAGAATACAACCTACCCTAGCTCTTTGGAGACATTTAGCACCATTAAAGTGTAAAGTCCAAGTCTATTCATGCAAATCCATGGTGATTTTGATAATATTTTAAATAACTACTTTGGATTTAGTACTATCAGGAATGACATAGGTATATTCTTTATTACTTGCTTCTAAATTAGTAGTGAAGTTATGAAAGTAATATGTAAGAGAGATATCCTAATTAAGAATTTCAATATAGAGATTGTTATCATTGGGGAGAATATCTTGAAGATGATTGATAGAAAGTATAGGTGCTGATAAAATTTAGTCAATAATGAATTGAGCTTTGACATATTTTTTCATTATGATGTGAATGTCAAATTCCATTAAGATAACTATCCACTTGGCAATTCATTCTCTAGGTAGAAGGCTTTAGACGATAAGTGATGAAGTGGGTTAGAATGAACTATGACATAGGTTGTTTGATAGAGCATGTAGTGACAAATATTTTTAGGTGAAAATTAGATAGTGAGGAAATCACATTCTACTTTGGCATAACATTTTTTGCAATTGATGAGGCCTCGATTAAAATAATAAATAACATATTCTCTTCCAAGACAATCATTAGAAGGTGGAAAATGGGTAAATGAATGAAGTAATGATTCTTTGATGTTTTTAATGCCTTCTAAAAAACATAATTCAAACATAAATCATAACCTTTCTTAAGAAGGGAATTAACAAAGTAAATGTAATACATTATTTTGGGGATCAATTATTATATTGCCCTAAGTTTACCAAGGTAATTATGGATGCCTAGAATGGAGTCACGAATATGTATGTTGACTATATAATTAATTTTAATGAGATTGACATTAATAATATGAAGAGAGACTAATAACCTTAATAATTTACCATATGTAATGCCAAAAACACACTTGTCGGGGTTGAGTCTAACTTTATACTTGATGAGTCAATCAAAGATGATGTCTAGATTAGAGAAACATGTTTTAAAACTTTTGGATTTTATATTGAGATCATCCACATCAGTTTCTACAATATTATGTATAAGTTCATGAAAAATGTGTGTCATACCTCACTAATAGGTAGCTATAACATTTTTAAGACCAAAGGGCCTACAAACATAGCAATAGGTACCCCATCATGTAGTGAATGTTGTCTTGTGTTGGTATTTAAGTATACATGAATTTGATTATATCCTAAAAAACCATCTGTGAGGGACAAAATTTTGTATCTAGTAGTGAAATCTATGATGGCATGTATCAAAGGTAATGGAAAATTATATTTAGGATAAGTGAGGTTGAGATTATAGAAAATGATGTAGATGTGAATAACCATTGTGACTTTATTGTGAATGAGAATAATGTTTGAAAACCATTCATAATAGTTCATATGTTTAATAAAATTAACATCTAATAATTTGATAATCTCTTTATGGTATAAGGTAAAAACTTTAGGGGGAAATTTCCATGATTTTTTCCAAACAAACTTGGTGTCAGGATATGTGATTATGTTATGCACAACAATACTAGGATTGATACCAATCATATACTCATATGACCAAGTGAAAGTCTCATGATATTTATCAAAAAATAAACTAAAATGATCATGCCCAGTCAGTGTGAGTTCTTGAAAATTGTTATAAGTTGAGGACATAAGGGTGTGCTATATTTTATTCTCATAGTTTCTTCAATAAGAATACTAATTCTATTTTGAAAATGATATGTCATGTTGGGACGAAGGAAATGGGATTGGTTTTAGGATCAATGATAGTAATTAAGTTGTTGAAATAAGGAGATTTTTTCTTGAAATTCCTAAGTTTATGATGTTTCTAAGGAAGTTGATGTTCTCAAGCATGGAACAACTCAAGTATGGATTCATTTATAAGTAACATAGGTAGAGGTTCATAATATTTCACATCTAATTCCAGATAAATGATTATTTTACCATTGTGATCATATTCAAAATGTATTTGGCATACATTTATGGCTTTGGCATCAAGGGTCATCTTAGGAGTAGGTGGAATTATGGAGGAAGGTTGATTGGATTCAATTGGATTGATAATAGATATATATTTAGAATTATTGGTAGGGAGAGGATATGGTAGAGTGACTGGTGGGATAAGAGATATAGAAGGTTTTGGAAGGTCTAAAGTTATGAAAGGTGAAATATTTTTAACAACCCAAGGATTATGAAGAAGTAGAGATTTAGATGGAGGTATATGACCTTTAGGTTCTAACTCCATATCCATGAAAATAGTATGAACATCATAATTAAAAACATGTATTTTAGCTAAGGTATTTTAATAGTGTTGAACATAAAAGTTTATTTATTGAGCTTGGGCCATAATATAGTTATCATAATAGGTGGGAGAAATAGTACATGCTTACGTATCTAAAGGAACTTCTGAAGGTGAGACACCTAGATCACTAAATTTATGACATCGCATAATTAAAGGGTCTTAAAATAACTTGGCCACTCTATAATTATTATAAGTGAAATCATATTTTGTATAATATGATTCATGTGCATTACATAGAGGAGGGAAATTAGTGATCTCATCAATAATAGGGATGGTACAATAACGAGGTAATAAGGAAGGAGGAAGCCACTCCAAAATGTAAGGAGGTAGCTTGGTAGTATTAGATGTGTTTTACAAATTATTTGGTTCATCATCATTAGAATAAACAAGAGTGACCTATAAGTTTGGTTTCATATTAATGAATTAAGGTAAATGTGCACTATTAATCTTTATAATAGTGGGAATCCAATACTAAGATTTAGAATTGGTAAACTAAATACTCCTTGGGTTAGGATCAGTTTCATGTTTATACCATTTGACATTATGAATAAAATTGGTACGTTAGCTTCTATAAAATTGGCACGTTAGCTTCTATAAGAAATAAGGATAAATAGTTTTAATGCTATGAACTACTATTAGTTGAAGCTCATGAGAAGTTTTTTCCTATTCTAAAGAAGATGGTTGTTTGAAGTACTATTACGAATATATGATTATAGGGAGAAGCATAAACTAACTCTATGAGAGGGATTTTTCAAGGTTTGGTGATGATATTTTTGTGGGTGGGTTTTCATCGATAATTAACCTTAGCTACATTCACATATTGGGAATTGGTGTAGTATTGATCATAATTGATGTCAATAATACAAAAATCCTAATATGATTGTAGAGGGTTGGATGTAGAGAAAGTTTTTGGATTGTTAGAGAAAGAATATTTGGAAGATTATTTATTTTGAGAAATATTAATATAGTCATGATGATGGATTTTAATCATGGCATAATCATTGAATGAATTTCCTAGCATAAAATAAATGGAATTTTTTTTATTCCCATGAAATGTTTTGTGGGAATGACCTAAATTAGAATGATACCAACAAAACTAGTTAGGATCATACTATTTAAGGGGGTTATTAGGATACATTAAAGGTTTAGAAGATGATGGTTGTTTTTTTATTTGTTGCATGGTTAAAAACATATGGTAAGGTTGGGGATTTTCCACTTTGTCTACTCCTAATTTTTATTAAGGAGGATTTTCAATTATTATATTGATTGAATATTGGAAATATCCTTTAATGTTTTAGTGTTAGTTTCAAACTATTTCATTAGAAAATATTGATGTTTAGCGTGGTCAAGAGCATCATTTAAATTTTGGGGAGAAAATTTTCAAACTTTGTATTGGAGGGAAGGTGTTAAAGCTCTTATGAATTTTTAAAATAAATTATCATCAGTTATGTTGTGATTGAATTTGTGAGCCAAGGATTTACATCATTTGATAAAATCATGAGCTAATTTGGTATGGGATTGTTTAGCATTAATGAAATTCCTAAGAAAATTTTCAAGAGGATCATTATATTGGAATTATTTAACTCAAGGATTGTCTAAATCCTCAAGTTTTCATATAGAATGTTGTATAAGTTGGTTATACAATTATAATACATTACCAATGAAGGTTTTAACTAAATTTTGGTAGTGGAGAAGGTATTAGTTTGGATCCACTCTTTATAAAAATTACCAAATGCCTTGAGAAAAGATGTGAGATCTTTAGTCCTATCATATTTAATAGTTGGAGATATATTTACAATATAAATAGATACAATGAAGGAGGTTGAAGGTTAGTTTTGATTATGTTGAAACATTTTATTATACATGATAGGTTGGGGAATAACATTTACCATGTTATCTTTAAAAGGTAGAGGGATAAAATTTTGATTATTTCAAGGAAGAAGAATGGGAGGATGATTATCCATGTTTATCCAATGATGTTATATTTTCATCATTTGAGAGGTATTAGATGTTTGCATGATGTTCATTTGTTTCACTATTTGTGCAAGAATTTGAGTTCTATTAGTTGGTGGGTTGGTGTTGGTATGAAGATTCCCCAAATTGGTATTAGGGGGAGGGTTACTAGGTGGTAGACTAGTAGGAGGTGGGTTATTAGTGTTGAGAAGGTTTACTATGGGGTTATTTGTTAGGCTTGTGCCAATTTCCCCCATATTATGGTAAGATGTCTAAAGGTGAGAATTATCCTAATAAGTATGAAATTGGTCTGACCCACCAATCTCATCTATTGGTGTCATTTAAACCATATTGCAATCAAAACATTAGGGATGATAAAAGGTTATCCTAGAGTGAGTATTCTCTTGGATAGTGCAGATAGGAATAAAATAGCATTCCATATAACATCTAAATGGATTTAGGTTGTCTAGAAATATTGTGATAAAGGATTTCATGATGCTTGAAGGCATAATATGAAATCAAGAAGAAAGGAGTAAAAATAGGGAAAAACACAAAATATTATCAGTCAATAAGTATAAATTCAACTAGGTCCATAGAATCTACCAAAAAGTCCATAGTAGGATGCAAAACACACAGTCAATCTGCTTGACTATGTTTTGTGAATGGTAAAAATGAAATATGCTATAAAGATACACAATCATAAGGGTTGACTATATACTATGGATGGAGAATTTGAATAGACAAAAAAGATACACAATCAGATAGGTTAACTATGTACTTCACAGGGGAAACTTAACAAGCTAAAAATATACACAGTCATATAGGGTGGCTTTGTACTGAAGGTAAGCAATACTAACCATCTATAAGAGACTTTGTCAGCAAGGATGATAATGTTATAAAAATAAGATTTTTTTTTCAAGATAATAGATAAGAAAATAAAATAAATCACATAAATAACTAGATTAATGTGATTGATCTAATTAAAAATCACAACACAAACCTTACACTAATGTTGGATAGTGCAAGTTTTATAATATAAAATACAATGATCAAAGAGCAAACAACAAAATTGAATGTAAATTATAACTAATTGGTCTTTCCTAAATATTTTTAAATTATAATAAATTTTGAAATTAATGTGATGGGGAGTTAGTTGTAAGAAGGAACTAAAAAGCAATCTGTGGATAGTTTTAGGTAGTTTAGGCTAAAAGGGATCTATATTGGTGATGCTACTAGCTTGGTATTGGGGCCTACCCACTCACTTAATAATCCCACACATTAAGATATTTAGGTGCTTTGCCAATATATACCATTAACCACATGTTTATACTTGGCCATAAAATTAAGTTGGCTTCCACCTTGGTGATGAAATCCAAGTAGGTAGACCTTAGGAATAAAAAATGTTTAATTTAGTGTAAAGTTATTTATAAGTGTGTGCAAAAGAGAAAAAAATGTGACTAATTAGTAAATTTAAAAACAACATTATTAATATATTTTTTCTACTCTAAGCATGTAATCACTTGAAATAAAAAGTGAACTAATTACTAGTAAAATAGGTTAATTCCTTTACCTATGAAGAGTACAAAGTTAGTTTAGGTGACATAGTATGAAAACAATATAAAATAGAGTCAAAAATGTTTCTATTATTATATATAAGTAAGATCTAGAAGAACATAGCCAAATAGGTCAACTGTGTCTTCTAGAGAGAAGACAAGCTACATAGCTATGTTGAACTAGTCAACCTAGTTTATTGTAGGGTTACATTTTTGTAGACTAAAAACTTGTGAAAACAAAATACTATAAATGAAAAAGAAGGTAAGAATGAACCTTGGTTGTTTTGAATAAGCTTAGTTTGAAATTTTTTTATGTTGTGTTTTTCAAGTGTTGATTTAAATATTCTATGAATAGAGTTGATTGGGTTGATGCAATCTATAAAACCTGTGTGATGACAAAGAATTTGTGAATAGAGTTGACTAGCTTGACTACGTCTAAAAACATGTATACTAAAAAAGAACTATGAATAGAGTCAACTAGTTTGATTATGTATATAATTATGTAATTGAAAAATAATACCATGTCAAATTGATCAATCTAGTCACAAGTATTTGAAGAAGACTTACACAAACATAACAACGTCATTTTAGAGTGACTGTGTGTTAAAAATATGCATAGACTATTATAACTATATCAATAGGTTTGACATAGTACTAAAAAAATAAAAATATATAATATAATAATAAAATTAATGTGTGAAAGAAAACCTATAAGGGTCTGATTCATGTCAAGTTCACCAAAATGTATACAAAGGAAAATTTAGCTAACCTATTAATAAATCCTAGCTCAGAGAAGATAAATATTACTTACACTTATATTTATTGACGCATTTATACATTTGGGTTCATGACCAAGATGGATCTATTAGACCTAACTAAGGGGTATTTTACCACAAAATATCACTAGAGAGGGTTCCAAAGCCTTTAATCAGGAAACACTATGCAATAACCCTAACTAGATCTTATGTTTTCATATTCACTAATTATATGAAAAGTAAATTAAAATCTAATCCAGTACTCACCAAAGCTTATGGCATACAATGTGGGTGATAAACATGAAATTAAACATGCATAGAATAATTCTAATTAATCTATGTATAGATATAACCCTAATCCATGGAGAGAGAAATATATTCAAAAGTCATTACTTATATTAATTATATCTACTAAAGTAGAGGAATAAAGTTAGAGATACTTACCTTGAATATGAACCCATTGAGACTCAATTTATCCTTTGGCCAAAGGTGCTTTTCAAGAGGTTGTTTTGGTTTGTAAGGATCACTAAGATAGGCCTAAACATCCAAGACTCTTACATAATATAAGATTGTTCTCTAAATGTAAACCCTAAGAAATAACTCCTCAAGTAGAATGGTGGAAGAGAATATGATAAGGAAGTGCAAATGAATAATTAATTCCTTATCTCTCTAATAAATGGAAAAATGAATGTGTATATATAGATGAATCTAACCCTAAATCTTTCTAAAAGTTTAGTTGATAGGGTCAACCCAACTAGACATTGTATCATTAATTGATAAAAACAAGTTAGGTTCCAATCTAGGTTGGCTTAACATGTAAATATAAATTATAATATAGGGCTAGCCTAGGCTGATATTGTTTTTTAAATGTCAAAAAGGGTTTTAGACTTAGGTAGGGGCTGGGTAAGGTAGTAAATTTCTTGGAGGAGTGTGTAATAGAGGAGGCAAAGCTTAGGTAAGTGTATATGATATGGTTATGTAGATAGAAGGTGGTGGTATAGGGGATAAAATTATTATGAATCACCAATGCTATGCCAACCCCTTTCCTGGTGCAACTTTTAAGGAATGCACTTAGAGAGAATAATACTTGATAGGTTCTTTTAAGAGAAAAAGAATAAATAATTGATAAATTTTGAAAATATTATGTGTATAAAATTTTAACTATTGTTCCTCCATCTACTTGGAGAGTTTTTTTGGTAACTAATGGTCATCCATATCCCACCACTTTGATTTGTGTTGAGATACTTGTTTGAAGGGTTGTGCCCCCTCATATTGGTGGCACACTAGACTAATTTATTTTATCTAAAGTTCTTGTAGGATGCATGATTACCATCTTGAGTGGCTGGTAAGGGATGATATATTTACATACATTTTCATATCTTCATTATTACTATAAATATATAAAAAATTATCATGTCTATTTTATGTTCAACATTTCTTGGGAGTTCCTTTTGGTGATGGGTGAGGTGATAAAGAATGCAATTCAAGTAGAGTTTAATTAGGCATATCCATGGTCATATTATTTCAATCATATTTTTCTAAAGTAGTCAAATTATTCTTCCAATTCTCACTCTTACTCATTGGAATGTGGTTTCTTATCAATGGAGTGTAAATATTTTGTGTGAGAGTAGTCCTCATGCTATTCCTATTCTCTATGGTTCCTCATGGCATCTCATGTGTCAAACTATCCCATTTACCTAAGATCCTTCTCGACCATTCTCTTATGTGGATTTTATTCATATATATATGTCTTTGGATATCATGTATTCTTGGTCATTCCATTCCTAGATACATTTTAGATATCATTCCTTCTCCACCCTCTATCTCTTGTGCATGTATGGACTTAACCAACCATTGAAAGGTTTTATATTTCATTGTCTACCATTAACTTCTTGATCTCTAGAAACAATAGATTAGGATAGAATCCATAGGATTGTAAAATAAATAGTACTCAATATCCTTTGGACATGAGTACATGGATAGATAAAATTATAACATGTATCCATTCAACACACCACACCACCAAACATCAATAACTTTGGTCTAGACTACATCCATGTTTTTTAGTTACTCTTTGCATTATTCAATCTAAGTGTAATTCCATACAAAATTTATTAATATATTCATAAAATACATTATAATCCATGCATGAAGATGGTTTGGGATATCACATACAAACACCTCATAAAGTGGATCATGTAGGATGTCTTTTACCCATTTCCTTGGATTTTAATTTCTACACTTGGGGTGTTTTGTCACAAATTTATCCTCTATCTACCCCATATATTATTCAATAATTTTTAAATAAATGTGGTACATCTTATTTCTCACCATTTCAATAATAAAATGTGGCCCATCCTAGCAACACAACCATAATTTTATGCTACTAAAGTGGCCAATGGACACCTTCATTCTAGACCTATCACACACTCCAAATTTTAACTTGGAACCCTCTACACTAAAAAATCACATGAGTTTGGGCTCATGCACTCACTTAAAGTGCACAGAGGGAAAACTAGGTTGGGTTGAGGTTAATTAGAAATTATCCTATTCATATATTATGACACACACCTACTTTGGTCTTCCATAATTCCTTTCTATCAATTCATGGAAAGTATATTCATAATAAGGTAATTAAAAAAATATTTAGAATATTTAACCATTTAGTCATTTAATAAATATATCTTTTACTTAGCATGTGCATAACATTAACCATCACATATAAGAGATGATAACAAATTAATAAAGTACTTCTATTCATAATTCAATAGTACATGATTATAAATGTGCTTCTTAGTAAATTAAAAAAATAAGTTATGTAATTCACTCTCTCTCTCCTAATTAGTAAATCAGTAGTATTTCATTGTCACTCATCTTCCTCTTTTATTCCTCTCAGGTCTCTACCTTTTATAGGATTCTAAATAACTTTAGGTGTTATTTGGTAGCTCTTTTTACATCAATATGTAGCTCATGCATTTTACACCCATTTGGAATTTACTACAATGTTTTTTTCTATTTTATCTACCATGTTGTATTTTTTGGCTTCCCAAATATGTGTCAAAATTAGGATGTTAGTCATAACTTCATCATTACCTTCCATAATCTATATCATAGTTTTGAGATATATGTGGTCTTCACATGTCTTAATCCTATTACTTTATTATATGTTTTAGATAATATTTATGAATTATATATCACCTCAATATTGTATACTTGAAAAATAACATGTTTATTCCTCTCAGTTCTGGACCTTTCCTAATTTTAGAAATATTGCATATGCTCTATCTTGTGCTTCATGGCCTATCTCTTAGTTTGACCAGTCCTATATTGATGAACCAAACCTTTTATATTACCCAAAATGTTTAAAATATTATTATATTGTTCTGATTTAATTTCTAATCATGTACCTATTTTCTCACTACTAGGACACAAGTGTCAGTCCTAGACCCCTACATCAACGTTAGTGTCCTACCATGATGTAGGTGTTTACTACCCTAAAGTCATATAATTTGGAAATGAAACTAATTATAATGGTAAACCTAAGGGTTTTAATATGATATATTTCCCTATAGGAGTGGTATATATTCACAATCAATCCTCATTCATTCCTCACCTAACATTCACACTAAAGAGCATTCAAATAACATTCAATTAATCAAAGTTTCCCTATTTATTCCTATTTATATATTAGTAATAAGGACTAAAAATCTACATGTGTGAATTACTAAAAGAGAAACCCAAGATACTAATTTTACAATTTACAATCTAGGTCATTATTATACTTGATTTCCATATATTGTGCCCTTGTGCACACACAAACCAACACATTAGGGGAGAACTACATCAATATGAGTTCCTCTTTAGAGTAGTGGCTATGTAGGTATCACCCATTGAAAGATTGATCTTTGGGGTTAGCTCTACATCATGAGCCCACTAACCCATTTTTACCAAGGTCACTATGAAGATGAAGAACTAGGGCTTTGCCATTTCATGAGAAGCGATAGTATATGACCCATGATTGGATACACTAGAATGAAGGTGAAGATAAACCCATAAAAATCTAGGTGACCACATCCTTTTCCATCATGTATTCTATTTAAAACACTTACATTTGGTTCAAAAAATAGTGTTGATGTTATTGTCCAAGGCTGATGCTAATTTTTGTGACTTTAGAGGCACTCAATCTAGAATTTGGAAACTATTCTAGAATCCTCTTCTAGTCTGCTTCTTGATTGTTCTAGATCCAAAAATGTGTTAGCATCATAACCAATTAAGTACATTATTTCCTTATCATTTACATACATAGAATATTTGTACTTTTTATTTTATCTTATCTTAGTTTAATAAATTCAACATATGTTATATTTGAGTTTAAAATTTAATTGGCCTACTGTAGATATGCTTATTACCCTTGTGTATTGTCATTTCTATATTCTTAACCATATTTATGAAAGTAAGATCCACATCTAAATTAAGGTTAAATATTTGGTGAAATTGATCTCTAAGCACAATTATTACATCATCATTCTCTTTTATATACTTATCTCCTACCTTATCCTAATTTTTATGTTATTTATTTCTCTCAACATGGATTATATCAATTTCATTGATGACTATGATTATGAAACTCTCCCTCAAGGAAAGAATTAAAATTGCTTACACTTACTTTATTCCAAGTACTAAAACATATAATATCAAAGATTTTGAATGGTGTTATATATTGTCCCTATAATTAGGTCCATGCTCCCACCATCTCATTATATAAGTTGATCCATATTAAGGAATATCAAAAGCATTTGCCTTTACCTTCTACACAAAAAATAGTTTCACATGGAAAAAGAGTTCGTTCATTTAATTGTGATAATTTTCACCTACTCTATAAGGATATCATGGAGGATTTACAAACTAATTATAAATAGGATGTTCCTTTAGGATCATTGATCAAAACCCCTATTGTTCTAAAATTTATAAACAACATCCCCCTTATTAAAGGTGATGACTTTTCATACCTTTATTTGATATTGATTTTTTTTTGAAATCTTAACTAAGAGATCATGGACTCTTTACCAAGTAACATTAACCCATCAAGAATAAGAACACATTACAAACCTAAAGTGTAAAGGGGTCCTAAATTCCAAATATGACATTATTACCAATATAGACCAAGACATATAAATTAAAGGATATTTATCTTTCAAAGAATGCATTTACACAAGAAATCACTATTATACTAAAAAGGTGCCTTTATCAAAGATTATTCAAGATCCATTTGTTATAACCTTATCAAAAGTGAATGAATCAAATTATTCCTATGGATAAATCTATTTAAATGATGTGCCAATAGTTCCAAAATTCAAATATCTAATACCACTACTATAATATCCTAAATGTAGTGATCATGAACTTGCACTTGTTATCTATGAGGATGATGATACTGTAGAGTAATTTTCACTCTATGTCATATTTAATTTATTTTTTTTGACCCAAGCACTGCAATTTTGGTTCCTTCATGTCTTGGACGTAGCGGCAAAATTTTATTGCAGAGGGCCAGTTCATTTTGCCAGAGTGTTGAGATACAACGAAAGCTGCCAAGTGTCACTCTCCATGCATGGTTCCCTTTTTCCCCTTTTCTTTCTTTTGTTCCATTTTTGGCCTAAGTATCAAATTTCAAGTGGAGGTTGCCAAGTGTTGATCTCTGAAAGATGAAGTTGGACAGCTGGCACCCTCCGAGGCCCCTTTTTAGCTTTCTAGAGAACTGCAGACCGTGCCACATACCCAATAGCAGTTAAGCAGAACACACCACATGTCAGCACCCACATCTCATATTGGCATCCATATTTCATTCAAATAATTTCAACAAGCTAAGCAAAAGAGAAGTAGAAAGTGCCACGTACCCCTAGACAAAGAAGCAGAAGATGCCACTTATTTTCCTCGAAGCCATGGAAGCCTCCACGTGTCATCGCCTAAGAGAATCATCTTCAAGCTCTATTGACAAATATAAAATGGTGGAGGGTCCCAGGTGTTACATCAAAGGTTTGTGGAAGCTGCCAAGTGTCGCCAGTCGTAAAAGTCTAATATGTGTCCTGAATAAATCTACAACACAGCCAAGGGAAGCGGAGAGAGCCGCGTGTCTTCGATGAATCAGGTAGAAGGTGCCAAGTGTCATTCTCTGATACCTCCTAAACCATAAAGAGAATTTCATGAATCAGCTAAGTGTCCTCTTCCATATCTAATAGAATAGAGTGTCCATCTATCTGTTAAAATGAAATGGAGGAAAAATTGGATGGAGTTAATTTGAGTAGATGAAACAGTTCATCAGGTAGATTTTTGGAGCCCCCCATAGCATTGAAGGTGTCGTCTATTTGTCCCTTAATAATGGAGATAGAGTAGACAGTTGGGTGGCCAAAGAGGTGAAGGACAGAGAAGATTGCGTGGGAAAGGAAATGATTGAAAGAGACACCTGAGGCTATATAAGCAAGATTGTAAAATCGAGAAGGGGGGAAGATTTTTGATAGTTTAGATTTCTTGTAATTTTGACCAGTAATATCATTTTCTCTTGTCTTGATTTCTTGAAGTTGAAAAATTTGATATAAACATGCATGTTTTTGTGCCCTTTATGTGGCTAAATGAATTAAGGAAATTTAAGCTCCATGCCTTGGTTGGTGTTACCTGTGTCATTTACACAATAGTCTATGTTGTAGATTTGCTAGTGTTGTGATTGGAAATGTTATTTGCTTTTGTCTTGTTTTTTGGAATCTGAAGTTCTACATAATTGTGCATTAATTTTGTGCCTCTTATGTGATTGAAGGGTTCTATTAATAAGATTGAACACTATGCCTTTGTTGATAATTCTTGTATCTCAGGAAAAGGCTCCCCTATTGTGAGCCTCTGTTTCTGTTATTCCAATCTTTTACATTAATCATGCACTTGTCTGCTCTTAAATATAATAGAATCACATAATAGTTTCACTGTGCTCAAGTTAGGATTAGGATTACTCTCAGGCACATCACCATAGTTAGGTTTCAATTCCTGCATTATGCATTTCTATTTAGTCTCCTATCCCTTTTCCCCAACACCCAATACAAAAGAAGAGACTAGCTTCTTTAAAATCTGGAGGTTGTTTTCAAGCCGCATTGTCCCATAGCTTGAAACTTCCCATTTTTGTTGATTAAGATCTAGCACAATTTTAAGGCATCAACAGATACTAATATGATTACATTCAAAAAAGGTAGTGGGTTGAAACCAATGATACCACATATGAAAGACACCATTTTTCCCATGGAATATATTATTTCTATGAGGATCACTGTTATGGATATTTAAAAATAGGTTTATATACTTCAAATGCAAATGGATTTCCATAATACTAATGCAAATGTGAATTCATTTAACAATAAAGATCTTACACAATGTATACTTGAAATATTGGCATAATATTGTCATTGATGTCAATTAAATGTCATTAATGTAAAACTATGTTATCATTAATGTATATATGCATCTAGTGAAAATTCATGGTTAGTAATCATGATGAATAAGGTTGATGTCATGCAGTTATTTTAAGACTAGTGTCTAGATGAGCAAGGCCAATTGGCAATGTGTGTTGTGACAAGATTATGAGCAGTTTAGGTATATATGGATGGACACAATAGAGAAAGACACAAGTAAAAGTGTCTTATATCTACTTTGTTGATGTTGTGTTAAGGTTAGCATGGAATTTACTTTTTTTCAAAGTTACCAAGTGCTTAGTAAGTGACTTGAGAAGGTATGTGCATAAGATGCATAGTCTTATGCATGAAGGGTCATGATGGATTGCTGAGATGAATGAACACATGTATTAAATGTTTTATGAGGTTTTTTGAGAATTTAAATGAGGCATCAGAGTACTCATGTGAGTCTTAAGATAAATCCTATAGGGGTAGGACCTATAAACCTAGTATGCAACCATACCACTTCCAGACATTGCTTGGCCTAATGAGGCATCATGATCTATTATCAAGGTGTATGAAGGATATTTGACATTATTTGAGAATACGAGATGTTGTGTGAACATGTAAGTGATGTGGAGAGAACATGGAAATAGACATTAAGGTTAATTTCAAGGCCTAATATGATTTGAAGGTCAAGGTTTAGAGAGTAAAGAGATAGATGGTGGACAAATTAGGTATAAGATTTAGATTTAAAGAAAAGAATGAAAATGTGAGCATTTTAAATGGTGTGATAGATTATACCAAGTGTTTTGACTAAGTTTGAGGTCAAATTTTAAATTTTTAGGATTTAAAAAGTGTTTTAAGGTCTCTTGAGTGCTAAGAAGGAAGAGCTATCTACCTGAGAAGGTTTTATAATTATTTGTTGGGATGTGTAGCATCTACATGAGGACCTAATATATTCATGGTAGATGGGGAAGGGTCCTAGCTAAAATTTAAACTAATTGTTTTTTTTGAATGAGAGACTAAGATTTTTGAATGATTTATAACAATAGAATATGGTTTAAATCCTCAAAAAACCTTAATAATGACCTGATATGAAATAAGTTATTCTAAAGTGCTTAGAATGGATTGGTATGTATATATTAGTGATTGGATGTTTTATTAAATGTCTCCAAGTCTGATTAAGTCTTCAAGTGACTGAGTGGACTATACAAGAAAGCCCTTGTTTCTTAATGATTTACTGTAGTAGTTAGAGTTGACCAAGTCAAAGTTACTAAATAGATTGAGGACAAAGTTTGAGAATTTTATTTGATGTACATGGTGGTTTATATATATATATGTTCCATGACTTATGTGTGATAAAATTGTCATCCAAGATAGGTAGTTGCTAACATGACTAATGGTAGAAATAATGAGAAACCTAGGTAATAGTGAGAATTTATTTAGGAGTTATCATGGAATAGGGATGAATAAAAGTGCATGTATATGTTTCTTAGGAACTGTAATAAATTTTAATTTTAATATTAATATTAATTTTAATTTTTTTATGTTATTTTATTTAGTGTAAATTTGTTCACAAGTTCACTTTTATGAATCAGTGAGGTCTATGCATAATGAGGTCATGAGATTGGTCTACAAGACCAATATTACCATTTGACCATATTATATTTATATTTTATAAAGATATAATGATATCATAATATCATAAAAATTCATTAGGAGTCTCTATAAATTGTCATATAAATTATTGAAGGTCATTATCACCATGACTATGTTTTAAGGTAAACTAGCAGTTCTAGGTAAGCAAGTTACAATGATGGGTTTGCAGATCTAGCTGTGAGTTGATGTATTTAATGTAAATGGTGTTTTTATTTTGGAATTTTATTTCCTATACATTCATTTTATAATTTTTTTTATTTAGTTAAAGTAGTGAAAATTTTGAATCCAAAATGGCTTGTCTAGCTAAGTGAGGTCTATGAGAGAGAAGGTCAACAATTGGTCTGCAAGACCAATAGTTTCCATTAGATTTTATGATATTTTTATTGGTTTTTTTATAATTATGTATTAAGATAATTTTAATTAATTTTCACTCATTTTTTTTTCATGTGTCATAATTTCAAGTTTACATCACTGTGTTTTGAGGCTAGTTGACAGTTCAGAATGAGCATTTTGTAGAGAAGTGTTTCAGCTTGTATACCTTGAGTTGAAGTATCTAATGAATTTTTTGATTAACTTGAGGAAATAATTTTTATGATTATGTGACTTATTTTTATGTCTAATTTTAAAACTTGTGTTTATGCTTCAGTTGTTCAAGACAATGTTTATATGCGTATGAAGGCCTATTGTGAACAATGTTTTGAGAAGAGGTTCAAGTGGTGGTTGGACCTAAAATGTGTTGTAGACTTAAATTTAAGTTGGATAAGATATATTTTATTTATTTTTTAAATTATATTGTTTTTTAATTAAGTGTATTTTTTTCAAGGGGTCATGAGGTAACGTGTTGCCGAAGTAGGTCTAATTGAATTAGGTCTCTTTAAGGCCTAAAAGATGATTTGGTTTATTAAGTTGTGGATAAAATAAAATATTATTTTATTCATGTTTTAATAATGTAATAATACCTTAAGGGTAATAAAAGTGTGAAATTATATATGTCCAACTAATTTTTTTATGATCAAGAGGCTTGTATATATATAAGGTAGTTTAGGCCTATTTGTGTGGAGAGAGTGCAAGTGAATAAAAGAACACATTAAGGATTAGAATGAGGTGATATAGAATATAATAAGGGTTTATAGAGATATTATTTTATATATAATATTATTTATATGTATGGATATCAAGATCATAATACCTAATCAATCTTTTGAAGAGACTTAGTAGAGCGAAGAAACCTAGAGGCAGTTTTTAGAGGGATAAAAGTGTGTGAAAAATTGAAGAAGGTGATCATCATATATTGTATGAGAAAAAAGGTATTATAAATGTGATAAAGTGTTTTATGTGGATGAGTTTTTACTAATTCATCTAGGGGGTTGGTGCCTCCTTGAAAGTGGGTTCTTGCTAAATCCTAGTTGGGTTGGTGCTTAGATAGTTGGGGTTGGTGCTCCAAGTGAAGTTGATACTTCACTAAATTTGATATTTTGTCTTATAAGACTATATTAAATTTGAAGGTATTAGTGTGTTATATTCCCCTTGAGTTTTTCCCATATATAAGTTATGTTATCTTGTGTTCTTATGTTTCTTGCATATGTGGGTGGTTACTTAGTCATTGTTTGAGCTACATGTTTGAATGAATGTTCATGAATGATTAAGTGAAATTATAGTAAAGGTTTCAATACTAATTCACCCCCATCTTTCTATTGTTCTTAAAACAATTGGAATCATATCAGGTCCTTTAGAATAATCCTAATAACAAAAAGGTGAAATTAAAAGCACAAAATGGCTAAGTAGAAAATCCATGAGATGTCAGACCAAGTCTAGAAGAAATCCAACATGCAGAGAAATATGAAAATACCAATTAGGTATACTAACACCATAAGGTATTCCTATTTTTCCCATGTTCATTATTTTTCTAGTTCTTATTTTGGACATAAAGTAAAGAAATGTAGAAGGATGCCACCCAAGAATGAGTTTTCATGGGACTATGGTAAAGGAAGTAATTGGGCAAGAAGAGATCATATACCACATCAATCAAGAGGTTTGTCTAAAAAGAGTAAGGTTATTTAATATGAGTGTTAATATGTTGGTCATATTTCAAGATTTTATAAGATCAAATGGAATATCCCTCAAGTAATAACTGTGAGCATATGAATGCAATAAGGGGAGATTAATATCATGTTAACATAAGAAATAAAATCCAAAAACAAACACACTAGTGAACTAACACCTTAATCCTAGATCTTAGGGGGAGCTTAGTTAGGAAAATACATTGGTAAATCATTACTAAAATGGAACAAAATAAAATTTTCACCTTATTTGAATGCTCCAAAGGGCCTCTTCATTGGCTTACTTGGTTTGTGCTCAAGAAGTTAATGTAATGGATCTTGGCTATCTCCTTCTCTCCTTGGCATCATTAGTTTTTTGGGTTTTTCTTGTGAAGCTTGACTCAATAATTTGGCATAATAACACTATATCAAATAGCTTTTGAAATTATTTGATCATGATAACTTTGCACCAAAGTAGCTTAAAATTATGAGTGTGAGGCCCTTTATTATAGATTTTCCCATTTCATCAAAATGAACCTAGAATGCACATCTCAAGATGAAGATGTGTGGCCTAGAATCCATTAAATTTTGGAGTCTAAAATCAATAAATTCCCTCATATATATTTTGGATAGAGAGGCATTAAAGAGGCATGGGAGGGCTTAATCAGATATTTGTTGCACTTATGGCTTGTGGATACCACCCCATAAATGATGTCACTAGGTGATGAAAATATTAAAAAATAATTTACATTAATGAAATAATGAATAAAATTCATAGAAAATCCACTTAAGATCTTGATTCAAATTAATTAGCTTTAAACATGATTAGTCACTTTTTTTATAATTATATGAAAATTGGTGCTCAAATTAATCAAACTAGTTAGAATGTCATATTACTAGACCAAAATTTTATTGTAGTGGAATTAGAATGTGATTCTAGATGCATTGGAACTATTATTCCATTTAGGACGTTCTCAACACAAAACAATAAAGTCACATGCCTTGTGCAAGAAAATTGGTATAAAAGAGCAATCTAGAGCACCCAAGTGCAAAATCATCATTTTGACTCAAAATGAATTAATCAAAGTTAGGTATCACATAAAATACATTACCCTATTTAGGGATATGTTAGACTAAATAGAAACTTGTATATGACAAGTTTGAACCATTTAGCACGTTTAAGTGATTTTGGCCTAAATTTTGCATTTTGATAAAAATTGGTTTGAAGCTTGGTCAAAGGTCATTGATGGCTAGTTTTAGGTGTCTATAGTTTTCCCTTGTTTGGGAAGGCATTATAACCTATAGGCATAGTAACATATTATCAAATAATTCCAAGGCCCTATTGTGTATGACTTCAATGATAATGGATGAATTATATGTGCCCCTTCAAGGGAATGGTTGGCAAAGTGGTTGGTAATTGGTCCCTCAAAAAGAGTAGAATATTAGACCAAAAGGATGAAAATGATAGGATAGAAACATAATCATGTGCCCAAAGTTGGGCAGAATCATCGAGAATGCAAGTGGGATGGTGTATAATGGTTTACCCAAAGATGGTCATAAGCAATGTACCTTGATAGAGGCAATGAGGTATGATAACATAATGATTTATCTAAAGGCAGCTATAATCATTGAAAATATAGAGTTACCCTATTGAGGATAGACAAATAGGATAAAAACATGCCCCTAGTGATCAGAATAAAGTAAATGATTAGAATTGGTGATAATATAATGATTTGCTAAAAGGTGGTTATAATTATTAGGAATGCAAGTGGGATGGTGTACAATGATTTTTACATAAGTGGTTATAATCATTAGACCTTGATTATGGAAATCATGATTGATTAGTTGATGATTGAAGACATGATGATAATAACTTGATACAAAAGATAAAGATGAATTGGGAAAAACTCCTAGTAGGGAGATGTTTGTCTGAACTAACAAAAGTTAAAATTCTTTCATTATTTAATAACTCTATTTGGAATATGATTGGGATGTTGTTGATGCTAATGCTAACTTGATGATGATGCTTCCATTGTTGTGTAGACTTCTTTAAGATGATTTTTTCTATAACATGTGATGGTAGACATCATGATAGAACACCATGAAGATTTAGTTGAAAGATGCATAAGGACTAACTCCCAGGATATAATATTCAAGGGAAAATAATGAAATAATGATAAAAATCATGATGACAATGTAGACATATGAATATGGATGGATTCAAGTATAAATTCACAAGGAATCACCCAATGAATGCACATAGACTAAATCAAGGCAATGATGATGAAAGCAAAGAAATAAATACTAGTTAGTCCTAATGTTAGTAAAAATAATGAGATGAACATTGACCCTAGAAAGTAGGTGATAAATTAAGAAACAAATATGAAGGGGGAATAGAAGAAAAAGGAAGGTGGTGGTTGAGATATCTCCATATGCACTAGGCAAGTGGACACTACCTACATAGTTCTATGGATGTGATGATCCAATAAATTAGTTCTATGGATGTGATGATCCAATAAAAACTTTAGGTTGAATGTAGGTTTCCCAAGAACTGAGAATAAAATGATAAATGATTTAAAACAAACATGTTGGATGTAATAGAATAATATAAATTGTCTTGAAAAATGGAAAGTGTGGGAAAAAGGCCAAAAGGGATGGGGAAACTAAGTGATAAATTATTTGATTGTAACCTAGTAAGGGTTCTTAGAAAACTTAAGGAAAAGAAGTGGTCAATATTTAAGGTTTTTCTAAATGATTTTCTAATGTTTTTAGAATTTTTGAGTATCTTAACTCAATCGATAATGAAGAGACACTAAATGGTCCAAGCTCACAAAATGGTGAGAGTGTGGCTTAGGTTGCTCATAAAATGGCGAGAGCATGTCTTAGGCCATTAATAAAATGGTGAGAGCATAGCTTAGGTTGATTGCAAAATGGAAAGAATTTGGTGAAAGGGGGAATGAGATGTCCTCAAAATGATTAAAAAATTAGCCACATAGTCATAAAATGGATTTAGTTCATAATAGTTCCACCCTATAAAGGAGGAATCTAACTAGTGTAGCAACCAATTCAAACAGGCACAAGCAAAGATGGTAAATGGAACAATGCATCATATTAATGACAAGGTGGAAATTCAAGGCATGATAAAAAATTATTTCCCCTAATTTTCCCATAGGTGGTTATAATTAGTATCATGACAATGAGAGAGAATGGAACAAGAAATGAAGGATGCAATTGCCAAACTTTTGTCTTATTGCTCCAAAATACTACCTTTGTCTGGAATGCTAAATCCACTTTTAAAATTGAATCTAAATCCTATTAATGAAAGAAAATATGAATTAATGGAAAGAACCAAGGTCAAAGGGCCACGTAGGAAGGGATAAAACAACTTGATTGATGGGAAATGTATGGTATAATAATAGAGGGTATAAGGAATAATGGTATGGTACAAATAACTAATGTCAATACTATAGTACAGCTAAAATGAGCCTTGTAGACAATACCCTAGGTCACTCAAGTGAAGTAATGCTTGAGGTGTATAATGTTCATTGGCTCATCAAGTCCATCCCCATCTAGTGTAGTGAGCATGTATGCTCTATTGCCAAAATTTTCAATAGTGATGAAAGGGCCTATCTAGTTTGGTTTGAACTTGCATTTGTGTTTCTTTTCAGTCATGGTATTCTTTTGGTTATCTTTAAGGACAAGATCACCAAGTCTAAATTATTTATGCTTGACATGCTAATTATACTATTCATAGAGGTAGTTATGGTATGATTGCATATTATAGAGTGTGGTCATGTGTTTCTCATCAATTAGTTCTAGCTCTTGAAAGAGAGCTACTCAACAGTCTTCATCATCTATGACATGCTTCAAGGAGATGAATAGAGAAGGTAACTCAACCTCAATGGAAATAATGGCTTTAGTACCATAAAAAATTGAGTATGGAGGGGCTCTTATAGGGGTACAATGATTGGTGTGGTATTCCTAGAGGGTATGGAATATTTATAGGTGCCAATCATGGCCAATATCATTGACAATATTTTTAAGTATATTGACAATGGTTTTATTAGATGCTTATGCTTGGCCATTACCTGGTGGGTAATATACCTTGGAAAAATGTTGAGTAATATTGTACTTAACACATAATGATTTGACATCTTTATTTTTGAATGATATACCATTATTAGATATAATGTTAGAGGGATACAATAATGGCATATGATATGGTTAAAAATGAACTTGGAAATTTGCTTTCCAGTCACATAAGTGAGGGGTATAGCTTCGACCCACTTAGTGAAATATGCAATGGTGGTAAGGATATTTTTATGGACATTTGATGAGGTGGGGTTTATCTTCCCAATGAGGTTAAGGCCCCATGTAGAAAATGGCCATGGTATCAACATTGGTTTCAAATTCTTGGCTAGGGCATGAATTAGATTTGCATGTTGTTGGAATTTTTCACTCTCTACATATGTAGTTGCATCTGCATCCATTGTGGGCTACTAGTATCTAGTACGTAAGATAATTTTGGAGAGGATGGATCCACTACTATGGGATCCACATAATCCTTTGTGAAATTTGCATAATTCTAGTGTATATTTTAATGGAGTTATATAATGAACCAGAGTTCCATCAAAACCATGGTGATGAAGGGTTAACCCAAGTAAGGTATAATGAGTGGTTTGGTAAATGAAGGCTTTGGATTTCTTGTAGGATATGTTAGGTGGAATAATTTGGTCATGAAGGTAGATATAAATGTATGAATACTAGATATATCTAGGACCAATAATATCACAAATCATTGTGATTGTTGAAGGTATATGAGCTGGCACTAGCAAATTCTTAATGAAGAACTGATACGCTTTAACCATGTCTATTTATCGAATTAGAGATATAGTAGTATCCATAGCATCTATAGTTCTATTATTTTCCCTTGGTATATGTTCAAATTTAATGTCAAAAATTTATTTCTTAAGAATCACCATAAATCCTAAGATGTATATTCCATTATATTGCCTAGTAAAGCCCTGTAACAAGTGCTTCATATTTGACCATGTTATTGGTATAATAAAATTTTATATTGAATGATTTAGGGATTATATCCCCCCATGGTGTAATAAATAAAATTCCCATCCCCAATTCTTGTGTTATGAATGATCCATCAAAATACAACTTCCAAGGTTGTTCCTCAATAGGTGTGTAAATGATGGTCATAATGGATTCATTGGGAAATTGAAATTTGAGTGGCTCTATGTTTATAAGGGGTGATTCAACAAATTGATCTGCTAGAACTTGCCCCTTAATGGCTTTTTGGTTGATGTGGTTGATGTAAAAATCACTAAGAAACATGATCCATTTGGCCATGTAGCCTTGTAAAGTTGTTTTCAATAGTAGATACTTGAGTGGATCTACTTTTGAAATAACCATGGTCTTATTGTTTAACATGTAATGACATAGTTTTTGAGATGCAAAAACCATAAATAAATAAGATTTTTTAATGGGTGTATAATTGTGTTCATATGTGACTAGTGTATAACTTAAGTAATACACTACATACTCCTTTCCATTATCATTGTCTTGAGCTAAAAGTTCCCCTAGGGTATTGTCTATAGCTGATAGATACAATAATAATGGATTTCTTGACATAGGAGGAAATAAAATAGGTGGATTCATTAGATAGTCCTTTAACTACTAAAAATTTGTTTGGTAGTGATCATCCTAGTGAAATGTGACCCCCTTCTTTAGAAGATGCATAAAAAGATGTAATTTTTTAGATAATTATGATATAAAGCATCGAATAGATTAGATCTTGCCCTAAAAACTATGGAGTTACTTCAAATTAGTCAGTGGTGACATCCAAGTTATGGCATGTACTTTGGCTAGATTGACTTCAATGCTTTGATGAGGCATAATTAAGCCAAGTAATTTTCATAAATTAAATCCAAAGACACACTTCTTATGATTTATCTTGACTTTGTAGTCACATAGTCTTTCAAATATTTTACATAGCACTATTGGATGATCACCCCTAGCTTTTCATTTGTCAAGAATGTCATCAACATAATCTTCAATAATTTCATGCATCATATCATGAAATATTATGGTCATGGCTCTTTGGTATGTGGATCCAACATTTTTAAGACAAAACAACATAACTTGATAGTAAAATGTTCCCCATGGTGTGGTGACCACTATTTTATGTTAGTCTTCTGGGGCAATTTTGATTTGGTTGTACCCTAAAAAGCCATCCATTAATGAAAGTATTTCATAAAGCACTATAGAGTTGACTATCATGTAAATTTTTGGAAAAATAAAGTCATCCTTGGGGTAAGCCTTTTTTATGTCATGAAAACCAGTACAAATTTTGATTCCTTCTAGCTTCTTGTTGATGGGCACAACATTAGAGATCCATTCATAATAATCAATCAACCATATCATCCTACTTCTAAGAATTTTTATAACTCTTTATTCAATAATACAAAAATGTGAGGATGTATCTTATGCAAATTTTGTTTCATTTATTTGGCATCAAGATGTACCATAAGGTGGTGTATAACTAAGGTAGTGTCCTAACTTGGCATGTTAGAATAGGCCCATGTAAATATGTCAACAAATTCCATCAAAAGGGATTAAGGACTTCACACTCCTCTTTAGTAAGGTAAGTTTTGATATTGATCCATTTTGGGTCATCTAGAGTCCTAATATTAACCTTTGTTGTGTCCTCCACTAGAAGGGTCAAACCATCTTTAAGAATAGTGGGTAAATTTTTGAACTTTTTTGCTATATCAGAGTCCTTTGTTAGGATTGGTTATTTGAGTTCTCATAGGAATGATGAATCAAAATCCTTTAATGGGAAGGATGGTCATGTAATAAATACTATTAAAAACTCCTAAATTATTTAATCAAAAACGTTTTTTTGCTTCAAAACTGAACTTAGACTCATAAACAAGTTCATCATTGGTGGTCTCCTGAGCTATGCTTAAAGAATATTGAACACCCCTATTTAATGGTGCCTAAAATAGGTTTTCACCACTAGACTAGCCTTTTTCTTTAATTTTTACCTGGTATAAAATCACCTCAAAGAGGTTTTCACTTTGGTACCTCAATGTTTTATTTATTTTCTTTTGGCTAAGGGTGTTCATCTACTCTCCAAAATAGGATTTAGGATCCAGTTTGATTGAGAACCTTAATTTACGATCTCCAAATAGAACATTGTCCCTAAGGCCTAAAAAATCATAAAAATCTACGTCATTCTCAAACTCATCAATTGGCATGATAGATTCTTGTTGGCCCTATTCTATCAATTGGGGATAATATAATGGAAGTGGGTTATGATGAATGACTAGTCTTAAAGGTACAAATGGAATGAGTGTTAAACATATTAGTTTCAACTAGGTCATCAAAAAGGCCATGATCAGACTCTAATTCACTATCAACGTCATCATCGCTAGTCATAGTCATTAGAACATGATGAAGGTACATGGGGTCACCCCCAAGTAGTTTAATTTTAAGTCCATAGGGTCCTTTATACTTAGTCATAGAAATCAGCTCAAATTTTTCCATATTGATTTGGTCTAAGGTCTCCTCCTTCATAATACTTATTCTTCATAATCATATTTAGAATATGATACTTTGAATTTTCATAAAAATTATCCTTCTTGTCATTGTACAACCATGATTCATCACCTTTTAGAGGGTCCAATTCTTGGCCAAATGTTGGTATGAAAGTGATAGGTGTTGAACTATAAAGGTTTCATTTTACCTTTCTTTTCCATTTCATGTGAAATGGTTTGGATTTAGGTCTTCCCAAGGACTTGGGGTTCTATGGAAGATGTGCAATGTAAAAGGTGTCATGGGTCAAATATTCCCCTAGGCCACTAGCCAAGATGGTATAATGATTAGATATTTTAGGAGGTGGTAAGTGGGAAAGGGAATCAAGGGTATTAGGATCAATATAGTTATCTTCTAGTATTCAAAGAGTATTACCTTTCCCTTGTCTTGTTTGGTAGTTAGATTCATGCTGAAATGGTAGTTATATCTCTTGAACTCAGCCTCTAAATTTTTGCAATGCTCATATGGATGAAAATATCTTGGTATACAAACCTCCATTCCTGAATGGGAGAACTTGATACATTGGTCAAACATCAATGAGACTACATGAACTTTATGTAACAAAGGTCTACCTAAAAGCATATTTCATGACAAATCAAGATCTAGCACATGGCAAAGTGTATCATGGGTAAAGGGCCCAAGGATAATTGGAAAACAAATAGAACCTTATGATTCTCATTATTTATTATCATAGGCTTTAATGGTTATTATTTTTTCTTGGAGATCTACCATCATGTAATTAAAAATCTTGATGAGATTTATAGACACTATGTTTAGACCCAATCCATTATTTATAAAAACATGTTTCACTTTGTGCCACTTTATGTAAACTTTAATGTACAATGGATTATTATGTAGTAGGCCAAGGGATGACATATTGATTTGGTTAAAGGTTACTTATTGGATTGGAGTGAGGCGTCTAACCAAATCTTGAAATTTGTCTAGGGATATGTCACTTGAAACTATGGATTGGCGAAGAAACTCATTTAAGATGTTTTTTTGGATTATTGATGTATGTAAAAAATCTAAAATAGATATTTATGTTGGCATATTTTATAATTATTCCACAATGTCAAATGTCTTTTCTTGAATAGTGTTAAATGGCTTGTTCTAAAGTAGAATGGCTAGTTGGATGATGGGCAAGATTGTAGATGGCTAAGGCCTTGGGATGGTAAGATTTGACCATCAAGTTTTGATTACATAATTAGGTTGGGATATAGGACCATGGTTTATAATAAATGATGGTGGTGGTGGGGGACCATATAGGATAAGTATCAGTTATTGGTTTACTTTTGCATGTTCATAAAGCAAAGATGAGCTATCGGTATGAGGTCTAAAATTAATAATCCCTACTTACTAGTATGCATGTATCTGGTCCCAGGTCAAGAAAGGAGTATTAGTGTGAGTTGATTAGTTGAAATTATTTATCAAAGGTCTGAATTGATTTGTATTTGGTCTTAGGTTGATGGAATAGGTGGAAATGTAACCTCATATGATATGACCTACAACCCTATTGTAGTCATGTATAACTGCATGGTAGGTTTGTTGGTTATTGCCATTATATCATTGGTCCTATCCATTAGGTTGATGTTATTGGGTTTTTTGTTATTTATTCAATTAATTTTATTGGTTTGGACTTGGTTGTTGATACTATTGTTAATGATGTTGCAGTAACCATTGTTGTTGATATTGCTATTATGGTTGGTTGTTATGTTTTAGAAAGGGGTTTTGATATATTCCAAGGTTTTGATTAGAAGTTGAAGTTACACCATCCAATGTTATCTCCCTATTCTCCAAGATATTATGAATCAAATGTTTGATTTGCACATAATGCTAAAAATTATGTTCATTAACCCAATGATATTCACATAATTCATCTTTGGTAGTATCAATCAAGACAAGGAATGCCCTTAGGATAATGTTTTGGTATAGGCTAACTAATCAGATTAGAAATAGTGAGATTGTAAAACATAGATTCAATATATTCCCCAAGGTCACTAAAAAATTGATAAGTAGGTGTTGTTCTCCTTAGAAGAGGGGTTTGTAATAACAAAGGTTGTTGTAATTATTGCATATCCTTGGGCTATTGTGATTTCTACATTTATTGAAAAGATTATGGGTTAGGATTGATTTTCATAGGCTATGTGGGTTGAAAAGATGGTGTTTACACCATTTGGACGTGTCATAACTCACTTACTACATTTCCCACTACATTATTATGGTGATTGAATGGCTTAGGTTTTTCATAGTTATTGGCCTATGCTAGTTGTGACACTTGTGTTTGGACTTGGTTTTGGTTTTGGTTCTAATCATTTCTTTGATTGGTATCTTGATTTTGATTTAGCAAAGTAAGCTTGATGATCCATTTATTGATAAGGGATCACTCGATCAACAAACCTTTGTTAATGATCTCTTTAAAATTATGTTCACATTATAGTTCCAAATGATAAGATATCTCGCTATGCAAATTTTTGATAAACACATTGTCTAATTATTTATTTGGTAAACTATGGGTGAATTAGATTGTAATGGCTCTCTATAATTGTAGATAACTTGCAAAAATTTCGTCAGCCTTTTTATTGGCTTGTATTAAGTTTACCAATGAAATCTCATGCTCGAGATTGTATGGGAAGTTTTGTATATACTTATTAGATGATCATCAAAATTTGATATTGAATTCTTAGGAAAATTCAAAAACCATTCCAAGGCTTGTCTAGATAGACTTCTTGGAAACAATAACAAGAAATATATGTCACTATATGTTACTAACTAGCATGCAACAAAGAACTCTATCATATTGACTTTGGGGTCACCTTTCCCCTTGCATTTGTTCAACTTAGGTGGCTCATATCCTGAAGGAAATGATATCTACAAGTAATCCATGTTAAAAGGATAAGAACAAATATCATCCAACTTAAACTTTTTAGTTTGTTTCCTACCTTGCATGGAAATAATGGCATCCTTCATATATTGCATTTCTTAGGCTATGGAACTAGAAGGAATATTGGCTAGGGTAGATGTTTGAGCAATCCCAAGTGGAGCACTTTGACCAAGGTATGATGGAGGTATTTTATAGGGTATGTTGGATTGGTTGGGGAATGGACCTAGAATTCACATGCATGGATTAGGGTGTAATTATTTAGATTGCACATATTGCAGTGCAATATTCTAGTTAGGATTGGGCATGTAGATTTTATTTTGAGGATTTTGAGGTTGGGATGGAGGGATATGGATGTAATATACCTATTGAGGTTGAATAGGGACATGTTTTTGACTAATCAAACATTTTTATTAAGGGAGGACTTGTGAACCAAGACCCTATCTTTGAACTTATGGAATGTTCTGAATGAAAGACAAAGGTTGACTAATAGGTACTTGAAGAACATTAGAACCTCTTTATTATATGAATATTAGTTAGGAAGTGGATGCATGTTGGAAATTTGATACTTATCATTGACTAATATTTATACATTATTGGTTAGACATCATTTGGTTTGGATTAGTATGTTAGTCTATGATGAAAGAGGTATATTCATTACTACCTAATAAGGAAGAACATTAGTTTCCACTCATTGAGGTGGTAATATCTTCTACCCTTATCGCATGAGTTGATTGGATAATGCATGTTATTATCACATATTACTCATAAGATGACTACCTAACCCTTTTGGTTGAGTGTTAGAAGAAGTAACTAGCTGAGGATTAGTGGTAATTATTTGAGATTGGGATGTAGGAACCCCTACTCCCTAATTTTGAGAACCACTCATAGTGTTAACTAAAAGAACATTTGTTTACACACTATGTGTTTATGTGTTAACACTACTTTAGTTTAGATTTGATGTTGTTTATGTATTATCCACTATATTTTGCTAAGTGTTTTACATAAAAGTAAAAGACACTTCTTCAATGGTTAGGGTATGGAACATGTTGTTAACTAAAGTGTTTTGCATAAATGGGTCTAAACCCTAATTTTCTTGACTAGTTAATTACATTAAAACTCATATCGAAGGAGATAAATCAATAAGAATCCTATCCAAAATGGTCATATCATTAAAATTATGTGTTAGTTTTAAATAAGTGTGCTATGATATATGCATCCATATGATGTGATCCTTCATAAGGTATTTTCCTTTCACAAGCATATTAAGGTGCTAATATGTCATTGGGACTAGAGATAGAGGGTTGCTAGAAGAAGCCTATTGGTTGTTTTGACTATAAATTACGTTATGATGCATTCTTACTAGACTTGAAAAATTATCATGGGGAAAGTCTACTACAAATATAGCTCCTAATTCTATAACTTTGACCAAAATCTCATCCTTATTTTCTAATAAGTGACGCACAAATAGATAAGAATCATACATGGATGGCATAGTAACATAGTATGGTTTTTGAGAAAATGGTTCTTCAACTAAAGGTACTATAGATAGGTATTAATCTATTTGTTCTTGATCCTGCTTCAAGTATGGAGACATGTTTACTAATTATTAAGCCAATGGGTCTTGGTTTTTTTCACCATTTGAGTGTTATAAGATGGATACCGATCTATCTCATAAATAACATATTTTACATAGGGGTCCTAAACCATTTCTTATTGTGTGAATACATTAATAAGCCCTAGAGTATGCATGATGCCACTATGAGTTCAGGAAGACTTGTTTGGATCCAATTATTTGCTACCCAAAAGGAATAGAGTTCTACAAACTCTAAAAAAGTAATTTCTAAAAAGGTAAAAAGTTAAAACTTGGTCTAATTTAGTCAAAAAGATGGATATGAATATCCAAAAAGGTCTATGTAATGACTTGTGATAAAACAAGCTAACATCAAATATCTAATGTTAAATTTCTCAAACAACAAGGTCAAGTAGATGGACTAAAAAATGAATGCTAAATTATAGGATCAAAATGTTTCAAATCAGTCTAATCTATGAAAAGCAAAGGTTTCTAGGTCTTTTGGCCAAATATAGGATCAAAATATAGGGTAAAAAAGGGTAAATGATAGGAATTTTATTAAAATTTGGAATCAAAATGTAGACTCTAAAACAAAGTGAGATGTTTACTCTAACAAATTTGAAACACTTTAGCATAGACTAGGCATTTTGGACTTTTGGACATAAAATTGATCAATGGGTATGAGGTATAAAACAAAATGCACTGGATATAGATCATTTTCTCCCAAATAACAACATAAACTAGAGTCTTTTAACCAAAAAGCTAGATATAAGTGAATAGTCATAACAACACTCGATAAAGACTCATAAAGTACACTCAAACTGGTTTGAATTTGGAAAATAATTAGACTCTATGCAATTAGGTCCATGAAATAATTTGTGTAGCATAATGATGATAAAATTCTCAAAAGGTGTGACAAATGTTTTTTTCAATAATTTAAGGCAAAAAATGGTTTGACATGTTTCAGACAACATAACACTACTCTTCTCAACTCAAATGACACACACATACACAAAGTTTTGACAAATTTCTAAGGCAAAAGTGTTGTATCAAATGGAATCAAGACTCACTTTTACCATGAGACAATAATAATGGTAATAGGAAGTGTAGTATAAAATTTATTCTAGGACTCAAAGTATGAACGATATGCAAGATGACATGAATCCACCAATGATGGTAATGATAGTGAGTTTATAAATGACCTTCAATCCAAATTGAAAATTGAACCCAATTTCCCTCAAGTTAAGTGCAAATGGAAAACCCAAATTAACACATCAACCTTATGAGCTTAGAAAAGTGCAATTTCAAGTTTAAACTATTAATGAAGGAATGAAGAAAATTTGACAAATGGTCTAGACTCAAATGGGCATCATAACTGCACCATCTAGATGATATGACACAATGTTTAAGATAACAAATTTGAATAAGGAAAAATATGATTTTTAGTTGGACAACATAATGCCTCTTTGTTCAAGAAATTTGGTGGACAATGTGTTTGGTTATGGATTTTGTTAACAAACATGTTTTTGACTCAAATCAAAATCAAGTAATCTAAGACAAAGACAAATTTAGCTAAGTAATCATCTTAAGCCCTAAACTGATAAGGTTGCATGATATTGTTGAATTCTATCTTTATATGTGTACTTGAGAGGAAATTAAGTGTTTATCCAAAATAAAAATGCATTATATATTAGGGTTTTTACACCCCACTTCTTTCAAGTGAAAATACGATGACATGGATCCTTGGGGCACACCTCGTATCAATAATATTTCCATGGAAAGTGGGGTTTGTCTAAAAATCTACAAATTTTGACCATCTATATGGATCCCATGTGCACCAAATTTCACATTAGCACATAAAATAAGTAACACGTCATTTAGGTTTACATCAAATGGTTTGTTTTGAAAAGTTCTAGTCCTTTTCACTAAAACTACATCCATCACCTGATTAGTGTAGTGTGATGTCCAAAATGATCATACATCTTAGGCTCAACCTTTACTAATGGATATGGCTTAACTTCTCAAACCATTGTCCTAGTGAGGAGATCCCAATTTATATACCTCCATGGAGAGGGTTTAAAGATGATGTTGAGAGATGAAGCCCCAAGTCAAAAATTCCCTATAGAACTTATGGGAGGTAACAAAGTCCCCCTTACAAGCCAAACTATGTGAAATGAAAAAAACTAAGTAAAAAGGCTTTATGGTTATTTCTAGATCACCCAAGCCATGTGGGTCTTGGGGAGAGCCTTGAAAACATCCTTTTTATGCCTTTGGACTAAGGCATAATTTGCAATGAAGATGGCACTTTTGATCCCACAAGTTCCCTATAGAGGATGAGGGGAGAGCATACATGCACAAATTCATTTTTGATCAAAAAAATTTAACTAAAAAAATGATAAATGACTTACATAAGAAAAAAAATTGAAGTGAGTTCAATTTTAAGCACTAAAATTGAAATATTTGGTGGTGTTATTTGGCCCCTTGGCCTTAAATTGTAAATATTCAAAAAAAAAATCATTAATGAAATAATCAATAACCTACATGTAAAATCCACTTAAGTTTTTGATTAAAATTAACTATCTTTAAATATGATTAGTTACTTTTGTTATAATTCTTTGAACATTGGTGCTCAAATTAATCAAACAAGTTAGAATGTCATATTATTGGATCAAAATTTGACTATAGTGGAATTAGAATGCAATGTTAGATGCATTATAACCATTATCCCATATAGAATGTTGTAAATATAAAATAACAAAGGCACATTCCTCGTGAAAAAAAATTGGTGGAAAAGAGAAATCCAAAGCACCCACATATAAAATCATCATTTTGACTCAGAAAGAACTGATCAAAGTTAGATATCAAATAAAATGCATTACCCCATTTAGGGATACATTCGCCTCAATTGACACTTCTATATGAAAAATTCAAACCATTTAACATGTTTAAGTGATTTTGGCCTACATTATATATTTTGATAGAAATTAGTCTGAAGCTTGGTCAGAGGTCATTAGTGGCTAGTTTTAGGTGTCTACAATAACAAGATGTTGGAATATCCTAAGAGATAAATCATGGTCTGTAGACCAAAGAAGGTGAGAAATAGTATTTATCAACTTATGGATCAAGATGAACTAATTTCAAAAGTATAATACCAAGAGTGTTTGGTATCTACTCAAATAGATAAGAAGAATGATGATGTAGACATCAAGCCAGAGATGCCAATCATGACCAAAAGGATCCTAAATAAAGACTATGAGCCTCATGATTTCAAGTTGGTTGAGAAAAATTCTTGTGAGAGTATGGAGATCTAGGAATATCCTAAATTTGTGTTTTTCTAGTGTCCTATGAAAGGGGTGACTCCATTAGGCTTCATGGAGACACACATAAGTAAGTGGAAGCATTGTGGATGCTTGTTGAGATTTGATAGGTGTTGTAAATAAATAAGGTATGAAGAAATGTTGTTGAGTTTGAGCTAGAAGTGTGGTCTTTTTTCATGTTGAGATATAAGTTTTTGGTATCTAGTTGTATTTGAGATTGATCTATGTTAATATTTGGTATGGGTGCTAATGTACCTGATTTATGTTGGAGATGGTTTGTGTGTGATGTTGATTCATATGGTAAGTTTTGAAGATAAAGGGGGAGCATGGTTTTGTAATTCTATATGATCTTTCTTTGTTTAGTTGTTGAATTGATTGATATATGCTTGGTATAAGGGGGAGTTTGGTAGCTATGATTTCTTTATCAAGAGGGTGGTTTCCTTTTTTATCTAAATAGAGGTAAGAATTGAATTAGGGGCAGAATGATTTTTGAGATGTTTCATGATTCTGTTTGTTAATCTAGTTTTGAGAGAGAGTTGAGTGTTCTATGTACATCAAGATGAGCTTGAGGTCATAGAGGAACAAGGCACATGTTGTATATTATTAATTTACATATTATGAAGAAGATGAGTTATGAAATAGGTCTATCATAATGAAACATGTAATCATAGACCTAGTTGATAAAATAATGCAAAGAAGATGTCACGATGAGGTTTGGGACATGGTGGATTGAGAAACATGAAGGAGATAGATTAATGCAAGAATAACATTTGAGATACCATATGAGCATGGCATGAGTGATATTTTCTCTAGTATGGAGGATTATATCATTCCCTTGGAACAATATCTTTGATTATAGATAGACCTAATAGACATGGCTGACAAGTTTTGATTGTAGAGATGTTTTATGCTCATAATCATTGAGTGTGATTTCTCTAAGAATTTGAATATGACTTTTGGGTCATGTATCAAAAGTATATATGCTCGGTATGCATTTGTTGTGTGAGATGAAGGTGAGCAAAGAAGATAGAAGTTTGGAAGATAGTGAACTATATTTTTTACAAACCTAATAAGTAATGAACTAATACAAGAAGGGTTGTCAGGATGTAGATGGATCAAAATGTCTTATGGAGCTAAAAGGATGATAAATGGAGTTTTTATGGTGTAAATAAAGTTTGAAGGAATGAATGAGGTCAGAAGAGATTATTATTCATCATGTGACTAAAAAGGAAAGTATGGACATAGGGGGGCTTATTAGCTTTGTTATTTAAAGGATCAAGGAAGATATGTGAAAGTTCAAGTCAATATGAAGGTAGATTATAGGTTGATGCTAGATATTTAATGATATTAAGAATAATAAAAAGTTGATATGGAGATTTGTATGAAGTTCAATCAAGATGTAGATGACATAAGAGGCATGGTTTCTAGAGGTACAACTCAAACATTCCATAAGTTATCTACATCAACTAGTATGAGCCTAAGATGAGTATTTGGTTATAATTTCATTATGTGGTTTCTTTAAGTTTGGGTCTAAGGACCAAACAACTATTTATGGAAGACCTTTTGTAATTAATGTTAAAGGGGGAGAAATACTAGTTTTGGGGAGAAGAGATTGATCAGTCTGTAGTGTGTTTTGCCATCAATGACAAAGGGGGAGTTTGTTGTCATAATGTTGTCATTGATGTCAATATGATATCATTAATGTCAAAGTATATTTTAATTTATTTTTAAATGTATCTAATTAAAATTAATTGTGATTAATCATGATGACTAAGGTTGATGCCAAGTATTTGTTTTAAGACTAGAGTTTAGATGAGCAAGGCCAGTTGGCAATGTGTGTTGTGATAAGCTTAGAAGAGTTAAAGGTATTTAGTGATTTACATGAGATAAAAAAGTAAAGGTACAAGTGTATTATATATAATTGTTTGATGTCATAATAATTTCATCATGGAATGTCCTTGTTGTCAAAGTTGTCAAGTGCTTAGTATGTGACTTGAGAAGGTATGTGCATAGGATGCCTAGTCTTGTGCATGAAGGCTCATGATGGCTTGGTGAGATGAATGAAAGGTTTTGAGAGGTATTTTTAGAATGTATATGAGGAATCTGAGTAATCATTTGAGTTTCATAATTATCCTATAGGCATATGACCTATAGACCTAGTATGGAACCAAACCACTTCTAGATCCTGCTTGGCCTAATGAGGAATCATGATATGTTTTCAAGGAATACAAAGTATGTTTGACATTTATTGAGGATATGAGATGTTGTGTGAACATTTAAGTGAGGTGGATAGCACATGGAAGTAGGAATGAAGGCCAATTTCAAGGCTTAATATGATTTGCAGGTCAAGGTCTAGAGAGTAAAGAGAGAACTGGTAGCCAAATGAAGTATGAGATTCATATTTTAAGATAAAAATAAGAATGTGAGATTTTTAAATGGTTTTATATATTATCCAAAGTGTTTTAAAACCAATTTTTGGGTCAAATTTTGAATCTTTAGGCTTGAAAACATGTTTTAAGGTCTCTCGAGTGCATATAATGAAGAGTTATGTACTCAAGAAGGATTTTTAAGTGTTCATTGTCATGTTAAACATATACATAAGGACTTAATATATTTATGGTAGGTGGGGAAGGGACATATCTCAAATTTTTATTCATTATTTTTTTTAATGTGGGTCTAATATTTATGATTGAGTTTTAACAGTGAAAGATGGTTTACACCCTCAAAGAACCCTAATAGTGACCCGATATGAAATAAGTTGTCATAAATTTCCTAAAAATGGATTGTTATGAATAGTTTAGTAATGTTAGGCTGTATTGAACTCTCAAAATCATCTCCAGGTGATTAATTATTTAGGTGAGTGAGTGGACCCTATAAGAAAGACCTTGCTTCTCAGAGATTTATTATAGAAATTAAAGCTGACCAAGTCAAAGTTACTAAATGGATGGAGAAAAAAGTTTGAGAATTTTATTTTATTTCCATGTTGGTTTATGGATAGGTTAAATCCTTAATTTATTCTAAAATGGTCATCCATGATAGCTAGTCATTAACAAGCCTAATGGTAGAAATAGTGAGAAACCTAGGCAATAGTGAGAAGTTATTTAGGAATGTGTTATCATGGAATATAGATGAATCCAAGTGCATGGAGATTTTTATTATAAATTTTAATACATGTTAATTTTATATGAAATTTTCGGAGGTTATTGGATTTAATGTAAATTTGCTCACAATTTGACTTGTTTGAATCAATGAGGTCTGTGTACAGTGAGGTTATGAGATTGGTCTACAAGATGAATATTCCATTTAAACATATTATATTTCTATGTAATAATGTAATAATTAACTAATAATATAATATAAATTAATTATGGGTCTTTGAAAATTGTCATACAGATGATTGAAGGTCATTGCCACCATGACTATGTTTTAAGGTAAATTGGTTGTTCTAGGTAAGTAAGTTTCAGTGATGGGTTTGAATCTCTATTCTATGATTTGATGAGTATAATGTGAATTATTTTGATATTTATGAATTTTATGTCCTATACATTCATTCTATAATTTTTGGTATTTAGTGAAAGTAGTGAAAATGTTGAAGCCAAAATGGCTTGTCTAGCTGAGTGAGGCTTATGAGAGAGAAGGTCAACAAATTGGTTTGCAAGACAAATTTTTTACATTAGATATTATGATATTTTTATTTTAGGTTGTTCTAAGGATTTTTTAAGATAATTTTATTTCATTTTAATTATTTTATTGTTTTATTTTAGGTGTCATAAGTTCAATTTTCCACGATTGTGTTTTGAGTCTAGTTGACAGTTCAGAGTGAGCATTTTGTAGAGAAGAGTTTGAACCTGTATACCTTGATTTCAAGTATCTAAATAAGTTTTTTATGACCTTGAATTCATGATGTATCTTAATATGTGACTTATTTTTATGGTTAATTGGAAAAAATGTGTTTATGCTTCTGTTGTTTAAGATGGTTTTTCTATGTGTATGAAGGCTTATTATGAACAATGTTATGAGAAGAGGTTCAAATGGTGGTTTGATTAAAAAGGTGTTATAGAATTAAATTTAAGTTGGATAATGTATATTTTATTTATTTTTTAAAGGATCTTGTTTTTTAATGAAGTTTATTTTGTTTCAATAGATAATGAGGTAGCGTGTTGCAAAAGTAGGCCTAATTAAATTAGGTCTCTTTAAAGCCTATTATCACTTGAATTTTCACCCTTTGAGGAGATCTATAATATCTCCTCATCAAAGAGGCACAATGGAAACACCTATAGACTTGTGGGTAGCCTCATCATGAGGTGAATCTCTAGGTAGGGATAGCTCCCTTGATTACCACTTTAGATCACTACTACACCTAAACTTTGGGGGATGGGAAGGGAGAAAGATAAATAAAAGAAAACTATCCTAATGGATGTGATACACCAAATACATTTATTACTTCTAACTACATGGATGTTTCACTTTATTTAAAGAGACTAACCAAATATACACTTATCCAATCTGCATCTTCTCACATCAATATTACATTATGAGGACTAGAAAAGAGGCCTTGAATGTCACTAATGAATATATTAACTCACTAAAAATTAACACTTATTATAACTCTTCACATTCCTTGCAATAATACACTTTCCAACTGCAGATAGGATGAAAGAATAAGATAACATGCCAAGGAATCCATAGTCTTCACAAAGAAAGATCCAACATTAAAGTAGAACACACTGTGAAAAATCATGAAGAGGTAAAAATTAGTAGTCATATTTAATCAAAAGGTATTCAAATGAGTAGGGATTCATCATAATCAGGTAGAGCATAAGTTACAATGGCCAAAATGGCTAGTTCTTATAGAACTTGGGAGAGAGAGAGAGAGAGAGAGAGAGAGAGAGAGAGAGAGAGAGAGAGAGAGAGAGAGAGAGAGAGAGAGAGGAGAGAGAGAGAGAGAGAGAGAGAGAGAGAGAGAGAGAGAGAGAGAGAGAGGTCATAAGGAAACTTTTCAAGTTGATAAATTTATTTAAATATAAATAATAAGAGGATGTGGGATGAACCATGTAAGTTTAGGAAGTACAAATGACCATACAAGGCATGAAACTCTTACAAAGTGGCAAAAAATTCCTCATTCTAGCTCAAAAATATACCTTCATGATTTAGACCTAATTAAAAATACAAAAACTAATTATGGAAATGTATTATGATTTTAATTAATTTTAAGGATTTCATACATGACTTTCCATTCATTGGTTGTAGCCCTGGTCATTTAGAACCTTCCCAAAATGAGCTATCATCATCTACAGTCTAAGAAAATCCTCTTTCATGCACCCTACACACTTGGCCTCCAAAAAGGCATTATTTTTAAATTAAAATACATGTGATGGAGTGTATTCCAAGCTTAAATACCCTCCATTTTCTTATAATTATCAAGGATACCTTAAAATCAGCTCACTTGAAGTTTTCCACCCTTCTCACTAGTTTGGTCACTATGCCAGTTTTGATTGGCAAAGATGAGAGCTATTGTTTGAACACTTAGAAGTTTTTTCAAAGAATAAAATGGATATAGTGAGTTATTAAAATCCTAATATTTTCCCTAAATTTTATTTCATATTTTTAAACCTCCTATATCCTAAAAACACACACAATAGTTAAAAGTACCTTGTTTTGTACCCTATCCATACAAGTTTGTATAACTCAAAAGTATGGGAGGGAGACTGAAAGAGTACTATACAATTTCCAATCATCATCTTGGTCAAAATGGTCCATTAGAGTAGATTTCTAGCTCCATATTCCTAATTGGTTCACTAACAAGGGTTTGCAAGGGTTTTGAGTAGGTATGGAAGTCACCACCCATAGATATTTTCAGCCCTATGAACATTAAAAACATTTAGAGGCTAATTATGAAAGATATAATTATGATTTTAGCCGAGATATAGTTCCCAAGAAGAACAAAGGCAAATGAATACTTGTTGATTTATCAAAGGCCAATTACATCGACCTAGATACCCTTGATTCATCTTCCCATATGCCACCTCCTTAAATGTCTAATCATTTTACCATCAAGATTAATGGCCCAAGATAATATTTTACACATGATACATTTCATATTTACAAACTTCCACAAAACCCCAAGTCCTATGGAAGACCAAAAGTTAAGACACCCTACATGGAATGCCAACTCAAAGGAAAAGGTAAGCTCCATAGTCCAAGTCCTATCATTTTCACACTAGCCACTAGCCAAGAAAAGGACCCACTTGAAAATGATGAATTTTGGTTATATAAAGATAAACTATCTAATTTTTATAAAAATTCTAAATACCCCATTCCAAATAGGTTCATGGAGAAACATGCCTTTGAAGGGGGAGGCCTCAGGCCAAATCAATAGGCAAAACTTAAGCTAATATCTATAACATAGTACAAAGGAACCTATGGTCTCAGATTTAAACTACTTAGGGATGACCCCACATATCTTATTCATGGTCCAATGCCAATGTTAATGACTAGTGATGATGATGTGGATAGTAAAGTAGATTTTGATCATAACCTTAATGAATACTTGGCCAATACCAATCTATTTAACACTAAATCCATTCATACTCTTAACTCATTTAACTAGAATAATCTTCTTCCTCTATATCACCCTAAACTTATAGACTAAGACCAACAAGAATCCATAGTGCATATTGATGAGTTTGAAAATGATGAGGCCTTTTGTGATTTTCTAGGCCTAAGAGATAATGTTTAATTAAGAGACCACACACAAGGGTTCTCAATCAAACTAGACCCTATATCATATTTTGGAGAATGGGTGAATACCCTTAGAGATAAGTAATTAAATAAAACATTGAGGTCCCAAAGTGAAACCTCTTTGAGGCACATTTAAACCAAGGTAAAAGTAAAGAGATAGGGTGATCTTCTAGTAAAAACTATATTAGGAACCATTGGATGGGGGTGTTCACCTTTTCTCAAACATAGCTTAGGATACCATCAATGATGAACTTACCTATGGGTTTGATTTTAGTTCTAAAGAACAACATGCCTTTTAAAAAATCATTCAAGAGTTTCCAACTATGTTTGTAACATGGCCATCTATACCATTGGGAGATTTTGATTCATATTGCCTAGGATAACTTAAAGAATTAGTCTAAATAGAGTACTTTACCATTTCAATCTAGTTTAAATCATTACCAACCATTCTATAAGATGGTTTGACTCTACTTATATAAGAAACTATGGAAGTTAGCATCAAGACTTTAGATGACCTAAAATGGATCAAATTAGGCATGCCCCTCATTGAAGTGGAACATGAAATATATACAACCCTTTTGAGGTGATTTGTTAACATGTTTTGTTTGGCCTATTCAGACATCACATGTTTGGACCCTGCCTTGGTTGTACACCACCTTGTTTTACATCCTAATGCCAAACTTGTGAAGTATAAATTATGCAAGATGCATCCTTGCATTTATATATTAGTGAAGAAAGAGTTAGAAAAAATCTTAGAAGTTATATGTATTAGACTGATCAACTACTCAAAGTGGATCTCAAATATTGTGTCTATTAGTAAGAATCCGTAATGAATCAAAATATGTACTAATTTTTGAGATATAAATAAAGCCTATCATAAGGATGACTTTCCTCTACCAAACATTGACATGATAGTTCAATACATAGTGGAGTATGAAAATATGTCATTGATAGATGTATTTTTGGGATATAACTAGATCTAGATTGCTCTAAAAGACCAATATAAGATAGCATTCACCACTCCATGGAGAATATTTTGTTATTAGGTTATGACATGGTCTTAAGAACATTGGGTACACATACCAAAGAGCCATGACCATCATATTTCATGATATAATGCATGACATTATTGAAGACTATATCGATGACATACTGGGAAAATAAAAAACTAGGGCCAATCATCTAGCTACACTAAGAAAAATATTTGAGAGGCTTTATGAATAGAAGGTCAAACTCAATTCTAAGAAGTATGTTTTTTGAGTTACTTTAGGAAAAGTTTTAGGCTTCAGCATGTATTGTTGAGGAATTAAAGTTGATATATATAAATTATGAGCCATTATTGAGATGCCACCATCTTCTAATTTGACTCATATCCATAGTTTATAGGGTAAAATTAAATCTATTACACATTTCATTTCTTAGTTGGCCAATAAATGTCATCCATTTACATACTAAAAAAAGGTGTCACATTTCATTGGGTTGAAGAATGCCAAAAATCCTTTTTATCACCTCAGGGACTATCTTGACAATCCACATGTTTTGTTACCACATATACAATAAAATTCATCCTATTTTACCTATCTACAACTAAAAAATCCCTAGGGGTACTTCTAATCAGCATGATGACAATGGAAAAAATTATGTTGTGTATTATCTAAGCCATACACTAGTCACGTATGAGCAAAAATATATGCCCACTGAAAAATCCTATTTAGCTATGGTATTTATATCCTAGAAGCTATGAAATTACATGGTCAACAACAATACCATAGTTATTTCCAAAATAGATCCACTCAAGTATCTATTATCTAAGATAATTTTATAAGGTCACATGGCTAAATGGATCATGTATTTGAGTAAGCTTGAGAAAAAAACACATGAACCAAAAAGCCATAAAGGGCCAAGTTCTTGTATATTATCTTATTGAAGCTCCCCTTACAAATAATTAACCTATATTATTCCACTTATCATACAAATCCATTATGACTATCACTGAAACACCTCTTGAGGAGAAACATTGGAATCTATATTTTGATGGATCATTCATAACACATAGATTAGGGGTAGGCCTATTTTTTATTACACCATAGGGGGATCTTATCCATAAATTAATCTAGATCATATTTTCTTCTAATAACAACATGGTTGAATATGAAAGACTTAACTCAGGGATTTGATAGGTGGTACAATGTAATATTTATCATCTTAAGGTTTATGGTGATTCTCAATTAATCATCAATCAGGTTACAAACCACTTTTAGACCAAAGATGATAAGATGGTACCATACAAGGCCATGGTTGACACTCTCAAATAATAGATTGCCAACATAAAATTTGAACACATACCAAGGGCTAGTAATAGAACAATATATTCCATGGCCACCATTGTCTATTTGATCTATCACACCAATAAGGCAAAATAATATCAATTCCTCATTGCAAATATTTTATCACATGCTCATGAACCTTCAACCATCATAGTGATCTATGATATTTTTGGTCCTAACTCTATATAGTAGTTAGACATTTTTACCTACCTCCATGACCACATTATTCCACTTGACCTATCCCATAAATATCAAAAGGCCTTTACCCACCAAGCCTCATGATATACCTTACTTTGTTTAGCATTTTAACTCTATAGTTTTGATGGAACTTTTATTCATTGTTTAAATTCAATAGAATCAACATTATCATTATGAGAAGTTCATGAAGGTATATGTGGATTTCATAGTAGTGGGGCCATCTTATCCAAAAATCTCCTATGTATCAGGTATTATTTTCCAACTATGGATATAGAGATGCAAATACATATGTTAAAAGGTGTAAAAAATCTCAACAACATGCCAATATGATTCATGCCCCTATCAAAACACTCAATCCAATGCTTACACCATGGCCATTTACCACATGGGGTTGATCTCATTAGGAATATTAACCTAACCTCATTTAATGGCCATACACACATCATTAATACTATCAAATATTTCACTAAGTGGGTTAAAGCTAGACCCCTCACTTATATGACTAAAAAAATTCCAAGTTCATCTTAAACCATCTCATTTTTTGCTATGGTATCCCATCTAACATTATATCTGATAGTAGAATATCATTTAAGAACAAGGATATAAAACAATTATGTGTTGAGTACAACATTATTCAACATTTTTCAACTGCATATTACCTACAAGGTAATGGCCAAGCAGAGGCATCCCCAATAAAACCATTGTCAACATCCTTAAATATATTTTCAATGATGTTATCCATGATTAATATCTCCAATTTTTTCATACCCTCTAGGCATACTACACTAATTACCATACCCCATTAGGATCTACTCCATATTCCCTAGTTTATGGCACTAAGGCCATTATTCCCATTGAGGTTGAGTTACCTTCTATACACATTTTTTTGAAGAACATTATGGATGATGAAGATTATCGAGTAGATTGCCTATAATATATGGAGTTACTTTATGAAAAACACATGGCCAATGTCAAAAACCTTCAAGAATACTAAAATAGACTCTAAGGTCACTGAAACTAGTGAGTCAAATAGAGAGAGTTCAAACTTGGATATCTTGTTCTGAAAGAAAACTAATAGAATACCTCAGTCAAGAAGAATCATAAAGGAAAATTCAAACATAACTAGATAATCCCATATATCATTATTGAAAATTATGGCTCTAGAGCATATAGGATCACTACACCAAATAGGGATGAATTTGATGAACCAATGCACATCATACACCTCAAGCATTACTTCACTTGAGATAACTAAATTATTTTCTATGAGGCTCATTTCCATTGTAACATATTGACATTCTTCCTTATACCAATCTACTCTATACCAATCTACCATACCTTTCCTATTGACCAAAGTTGTTTTTTCCCTCCTAACCCAACCCTTTCACCTTGGTTCTATTCCATTAGTTCTTTAGAAACCTTTCAGTAAGGGGATTCAAATCAAGCTTTAGTAGTTGATTCAATATTCTAAATAGAGGCCATATTTTTTACTACTATGATAGTCATTTGGTAGTTGCATCCTTCATTCCTTTTTTCATCCCATTTTAAGTGCTACTAATTATGACTGCCTTTGGGATATTTAGTGTGTCACCATCGTGATAATAGTTATAAATACCTATGGGAAAATTAGTATCATTGACCTATTACATTATTTCCTAATTATAATTTCATATGGGCAAATTAGAGATAACACCTTTATCATGCCTTGAAATCTGACTTTGCCATTCTTATGTCATACTATGTCATTTACCTATTTTACCTAATTTGAGAACTTACTGCTACCTAGTTAGACTCCTTTATTGTAAGGTGAAACTATAGTTACTTGAGGTCCCATCTTGGGACTATATCGGTAATGCTCAATTTACATTGAGGTCAGCTCAGTCACCCCTTTTTCCATGCTCTCATCATTTTGTGAGCAATTTAATTTTGAATACTCTCACCATTTTTTGAGTTGGATAGTTTAGTATTTTGTCATTCTCAATTGAGTTGAGATACTTTGAAAATTCCCAAAATATTTTTAAAATATCTATAAAATCCAAAAATAATCACCAAATCAACCTCTTATTTAGATTTAGGATTCTAGGACCCTTATAAAATTTCCATATCCTTACTAGCCTAATGTCCCATTCTCTCATCATTTTGTGAGCCCATTTCAATATTCCTCTACAACATCCATCATGTTTTATTGATCATCATTTTCTCTTATCCCATATCCTGGGAGAGCTACATTTGTCCCAAAGTTTATGTTGGACCTTGCATCCATGAAACTATGTATAAAACATCCACTTGCCTAGTGCATTTGGAGTCAACTTGACCACCCCCTTCCTTTTCATCTATTCCCCCCATAATATTTTTTTGTTTTGTTGTCTCTTATAGTCTAGGGGCAATGTTTTTCATCTTGTTTGTTCTCTATTTACACTAACATTATGATTAACCTTTGCTTGTGTTTTGTGTTCTTTTGGTTATATTGTTTCCTTTTTCTTTGGTGTTTTATCTTTCTATTTGTGCATTTTCTTATTTTTGTCTTTCCTTATTGTGCCATGATTTAGTATATGTTCATTCATTGGAAGATTCATTTTTCATTATTATTGAATCCATCCATATTCATATGTTCACATTGTCATCATGGTTTTTATCATTAGTGAATTATTTATTATTATTTATTGGATTGTGTGTCAATACTTATGCATATTTTTTCTAGGTTATCATGGTGTTTTATTTAATTATTAATATAATCATGTGATACAACAAAAATTAGCTTAGAAAATCTTACAAGTAATGTGGCCATAGTACTTATAATTGGCACCTAAAAACCTTCCTGATACTCATTCCCCCATATAGAGAAATTAAATCATAAAATAAAATTTAACCTCTTTGTTAGTTAGGGCATGTATCTCCATATTATAAGGTTTCCAAAATCCATATTTATACTTTGTACAAGATTAATCTCACTCCATGAGTACAGATTCATTATGTAAGTCCCCATTATCCAATTTTCCATCATATGCCCACCATTTGATCAATGATTACAACCACCTTTGGGAAAATAATTGTATATCATCCCACCCATAGAGCCAATGATTATAACAACCTATGGGCAAATCATTATGTTTCTATTTATTTGGAGGTTAATGATTATAACCACCTTTGAGAAAATCATTATACTTCTTCTGCTCATTTGGGGCATGTTTTCATTGTGATAATGTTTATAACTACCTTTGGGAAAACCATTATATCTATCTACCCAACTAGGGCATGCTTTTATCCTTCTAATGATTATAACCACCTCTAGGCAAATCATTGGTTTCCCTCTTAATGATTATAACCACCTTTGGGCAAATCATTATTTCCATTTTATTGATTATAACCACCTTGGGGTAAATCATTATCTTGTTACCCTTATCTTCTTTTCAATAATTATAATTACCTTTGGGCACATCATTATATTTTTTGTCCCACCTATGCTGATGATTATAACCACTTATGGGCAAATCATCCTATTTGTCTACTGAACTAGGGTAGTGCATCATGCCACTGATTGTAACTGCCTATGGGAAAATCAATATTTTCTACCCATTTTACCTTTTGGTCCCATCATTTTCCTTCTTTTAAGGGATCAATCATTGAATATTTTTATTGATCAATCCCTCAATAGGGAATCTAAATCTTATCCATTTTCATTGAAGTAGTAGGCATATAAAACCTTTTCATCCTTTAAGAATATGTTACTATGTTTATAGATTGTAATGCCTTTCCAAATAAGGGAAAATGGATACACCTAAAATTGGTGACAACTAGATTTGATTGGAATTCAAACAAATTCCTACCAACCATTGTAAATTAATCCTAAGAATCACTTAACATCCCAAATTTGATTTTGCATCACTCATCAAAGCTTAGAATCACATTAAGGCATCCCTATTTGGGGTGTCCTATCATATACAATAATAACCTCTCACATATTCATCCCTAATCACCTTACAATATCACAACTATAAATTTATCCTATGGACCTATTAAGTGAGGCACTTGAACAATTATCAAATCTTGAAAGAGCTAAAAGGTTAATCGAAATCAATTAGCAAATTAAATAATATTAAATTCCTAGTTGAATTAGCCATTTGAATTTAATGAGTATCTAAAAATGGAAATTCCATAATCCTAAGTATTAAATACTTTTATCATTTCCTTTATAATTTGTCAAGCTCTTTGAAAATATCCTAAAATATCTAATTTAAGAGCCATACCTAGTAATTGAAAATCATAATTACTTGACAACTATTAACTCAACTAGAGTTAGTTTTAACTAATCTAGGTTTATTTTTAACCCATTCCAAGCCTAAACTCAACCTTAACTCACGTTGGGTGAGATCTAATTCCTAAGGCTATAAATATAAGGCCATACCTCTTCACTTCTAAGCTTTGATACTATAGAGTTATTATGCAGGATTTGATTTGTAAGACTCAAGGAAATAGTGTTAACATGCCCAAATCTTAAACCAAGAAACAGTAAAGCCAAGGTGCTAAGGAGAGAAGGATCCAAATAACCTCCATTGATGAAGACTTCTTGATGCACAAGCTGAGCAAGCCATTCAATAATCCATTTGGATTTCCCAAGGAAAGTAAAAGACTTGTTTTTTTAATGCTTTTATTGTGATTTCAATTATTTATTTTACTTAAGATCTCCCTAGTGTCTACGTTATAGGTTTTAGGACTTTAGTGTGTTCATTTTATGAGACTAACACAATATTAACCTCCATATATGTTAAATCCTTGTTCATATTAGGTGCAATAATGGTCATGGGGTGATCCTTGAGATGATGCTAAAGGATGCAGAAATAATAAGTGTGATGGGTACCACATTGGTGCCATAGATAATATATCTCACCATATTTGGTAATATATATAGGTAATACTTTTAGGGAGGTATAGCCTTATTTATGGGCTATGGAATAATGGGATTAAAAGTGTCTATATATTATTGAAGCTTATGATAATGCATGAAGGAATGATTATCTATGTCATGGAAGCAACATATACACTTATTTTTAGAATTTATGGGTGTATTAATAGGTAGAGTGAAAACAAAAGCTAAGGAAAGATGGTTTAATGAAAAATATCTAGTCTAATGACTAGTAACTTTATAAATATCATAATATGTTTGATCGACCCATTTAGTGGGCAAAGGAGCAAGCTAAAATAAAGGGAAAAAACCATCACCAAGGGGAGGTGGGGATGGTGGAGAGATTAGATAAGGATTAACTTAAGGATAAATATTATTATAAATAGGAAGAGACTCAACTAGAGAGGAAATGGGAATAGGATCTAAACTAGTCTCATTTGAGGGAGGGACAAGATGCATAAAAGGTTACATGATACTGGCAAGCATCTTAGGGGAAAGCTAGTTATAGGGATCCTAGTATTTAGAAAAGTGATAGGGACCAGTCATAACATGATCCATACTCATGATTATAAGAGGTTATTAATAAACTATATGTGTGCACAAAATCTCTACCCTACAAACAAGAGAAAATATGCTAAAATTAGGAATTATATATGATGGAATGTGATAAGATATATAGAAATATTGAAGAAATTAATAATTATAACAAATGTTTTTAACATCTCAAGCCTGAATAAGACCTACTAAAAATGGATCATCTAAATTATAACCATAATTATATTTAGGTGTATGAAGATCAATTACATAGGTAGGGATGAAATTGTCATAAAATGTGGTGTAATGAATGGAGTGTTGAGTCTTAGTTAAGACTACAGGTATATCAACACTAGGTGATTAACAAGAATGTGGCTTTAGATAAGGTGGAAGATGAGAAATGAGATGAAGACATATATTAGAGGTTTTTATCTTGAGATTGATCTCATTAGGCTTGTCATCATCTAAATCTAAGAGGTTAGGTGGTATATTCTCGATGAGTTTGGGGTGGCAATGGTAACATCATGCAAAGTTGATAGGGAAGCTAAAACATTAAGATTAATGAAATAGAACATTTGTCAAGGGTTTAAGATTTATAATTTTTAACACATCATGGTCTTATAATTGTTAAAAATTATAAGGGTTAGTGTCACCTTGAATCTTATAGATTAAACCATTCTAAGGGAACTTGACACATTGGAAGGTGGGAGAGGTAATTTCCCTCAGTGCAATAAGTCCATGTCCTACCAAGAAAGATGTTATAGGATAGAGGAAAGTTTAAAATCATAACCTTAACTTGAATAGTGATAGGTGGGATGGTGATAGGGAGCCACACACAACCTAAGGAAGGCATTTTACTTTGGTAATAAACTTGACACATGTTTCATGTGGACTTAAGATTACATTTATAAGATCTAAGGGTTTTATTAAAATTGAGAGAGGAAACACAAATACCTAAACCCTCATAAATCAAGGCATGCTTGACTTGGATATCACCAATTTAGACATTGATAAAGAGGGTAGGATTCCCCACACAAGGTAAAATCTCATTGGAAATCATAGAAGTAATGGGGAATCTGAGGAAGAGAGAAGTGTCCATTATTTCATCAATGTGTATATACATCTCTTCACACTATTGTAAAATTCACTCTTATGATACAAATAATGTGTATTCACATCATTATAGGGGAGGATTAGTGATGTTCATTATGAAAAAGAGATATATAATATGATTATGATGACTTGGAGAAGTTCACATAAGTTTGAGAAATGGGATTTGATATGGGAGACTATTTTCCATGATAGGATCACATTCATCATAACCCATAAGGAAACTATTAGAAAGAGGTGTATAGTCATTAAAGGAGTTCCTCAGAAGGAAGAGATAAATTTCATGTAAATTTATTTTTATAGTATTTTTGGAAGTATAATAACTAAGATGGGGGGTTAATAAGTGACCTTAAAATAATAATTCAATTTCACTTATCCTTTCAAACCAATATAGTGATCAAATAATGCATAGAGAATTAATCACATAAACATGAAGCAAGATATCAAAATATGAACACAAGAGATATGTATGAAACCCTCATGGGGAATAAAAAACATTGAAACATATCTTGGACTATATTTATATAATTAGTGAATCAATATTTAGTGAGGCACCAACCCCACAAGGAGTACCAACCCATCACTAGTCAAGAACCAAATCAACAAGGCATTTATCATGAACCAACTTTCAAGGAGGAACCAATTGTATAAATTAATAATAAAAAAATTATCCACTTCAAGAACACTTGTTACAACACAAAATTTGGATGCATATCTCACTCCTTGACAAAGCAAAAACTTGACCAAGACCAACTTGATCACCTTAAGATACCTTATTGCTCAACTAATATATGGTGACCTATTTTTCAGATCTCTATATTCTATATCTAAATTACACTCAATGTCATACATATAAAACACATATTTGATGAAAATTTTATAGTCTCTCAAAATAAAATCAACTCATTTAGTTGATTATTAATTCTAACTCTCTCAAATTTGTCTTTTAGGCTTATTCACTCAATGTCCCTCTTACTAGACTTATTACATCAACTAACCTTGACATCCACATGCATAAACCTGGTTATATGTTCATAATATTCTCTCTCTCTCTCTCTCTCTCTCTCTCTCTCTCTCTCTCTCTCTCTCTCTCTCTCTCTCTCTCTCTCTCTCTCTCTCTCTCTCTCTCTCTCTCTCTCTCTCTCTCTCTCTCTCTCTCTCTCTCCTATTATTATTTTATTCAATACCTATTTTTCCTTCAAAATATGCTCATCTTATTTTCTCATTGATGTCTTCTCTATTACATAATCAATTTGCCTAATTAGGCCTTGTATGAATA